>JAYJMB010025292.1:22016-134993 GCA_036873735.1 Pouteria campechiana
AATATGATAAGTAAAGCATAGTAGAGTTTATATTTTAAAAAGTAAAGAAATGATTGAAAATATGAAGGTAAATGATTGAAAAGGGTGTAATAGGGTTACACCGAACCAACCCGAAGTTCAAATAAGATGTTTATTATACTCTTTCTTTTATATTTTATTCATTGTCCCCAAGCGTAGATCAAATGGAGAAAGGTATCTTTCTCCACAAGAAAGCATTTCTCTTATATTTAGCCGTAGCTAAGGGTGCAACTCGGGTCAGTTCGGTTTGGTTCTTGGTTGAACTTATCCTAACTCTATTTCTAAAAATGCTATCCTACCCTTTTATTAATTCAGTTCGGTTCAAGGTTAAACCTACACTATTTTGTTTTTACTGTCGAGTTGGTTTAGTTGTCAGATTCAGTTTCAAAAACTCATCAACTAATTAATGTTATTTTTTCTTCCATTATCTAACTTTGTTACTTATTATTGGAAAAAAAAAACTTTAGTTGTTTCCATTTATGGGATTTTAGTATGTTTATGGAGATCCCATTGAGGAAGTTTTTGAAAGTATGTAAACTTTCAAAGGATTGCTGGATTTAACTCTTTTGTTTTTATATTGGACTTAGACCTAAGGCCATGGTTTATCTATTTTGCAGAAATTTTTTTTTTTGAATAAGAATATAATGTGGGTGGAGTTGAATAAATATATGCACTAGATAACTATAAATAATTTAATCCACCTTTTACACTATATGATTTTATTTGCAAGGGTTCTTCTATAATTTTTAATGCATTGGTGAAGGCAAACTTATGAAGTTATAGCTAGCTAAACTACAAACAGTTCTGTGAGGAACTTTTATAATTTCAAGTCATGTGGGATTCACGAGAACAGTCATTCCAGCCAAATTAATGTATTTTAATTACTTAAAACCTGTTAATTTTTTAATAATTCATGCTGGTTGGTTTGGTATGGGTACCCAATGCTTGGAACCGAACCTACCCTAAAAATGAATGTGGGTCAAGATGGTGGAACTGACCTTACCCCTCGGGTCATTAAGGTGGAACTGAACCTGCAAAAAATCTGGTCGGTTCTAGTTTGGTTTGCGGGTACGCTACCCAAGTTGCACCCCAAGCCGTAGCTAATATATGATGCAATCATCACCATGGATCTTGTGGGCCAGCAAATTAAAGAAGCAAAGAGACTGGAAAATATTCTGCCTCTAATGTCACAGATCAGATATTGAAACGGTTAGAGCAGCAGCCCAAACTGAACCAGCAGCAGCCTAGCTGGAGAATCTCAAAAATTCTTCCTTACAGAACTTCCAGACTGTGGCCCAAGTGCCCAACAGATCAACCTTCGTACAGAAGTGTTGGCGCCAGAAGTGCAGCATGGAATTCTAAGAGGGGATCCAGCCATCGGTGGTGGAAACATTGGTGGAGGTGTTGCTGCTGTGCGTAGCAACAAGCTGTCTAATAAGCTAATCTGAAATGGTATTGTAGCAATAGATCTAATCAGACTCAAACCTGGAGCCCCCTGAACGATACTGCCAACAGCTAGAAGATTCGCAGCTCAGGCCGTTAATTGCATGAACAGAGGCCATGCCAGGGAGCTCGTCTTAATTGGGATCATCCACCAGTTTAATATTTTCTGTCGAATTTGGATCCTCTTGTGGCTGGCAAAAGTGACCAGCATTAGTTAAAAGTAAGTTAATAATAATACCCTTTTTTTTTTTTTTGGAAATTTTCGATACATATGGGAGCCCTTGCATGTGGGTACTTGATAACGAATGTGGCCGATTATATTCTGAATTAAAATTCTTTATTTGTGAGTAAATCTTGTTATTTTTTTTCAAGAATTCTTATTTGTGACTCAACTTGTTATTTTATTAAGAATTCCGTATGCCGCACGCCAGACGATCTAGCAACGTCTGCCAACTTTTATAAAGAAAGTGTACCACCCAATGAACAATAGGAACGGTTCATTCAGCCATACTCAGTAAAGAAATAATGACATTTCAAGCCAATCAGATGAACTTAAGCATTAAGTTAATACCAATAAAAATGTGCAGGCAAGATTACACAGAGAACACGGAACAGATAAAAAAACAAACCTTTCAACTAATTGATCATTATTTATACTTGCCATGATTTCAAAGCGGATTTATGCATTGCAAGCCTGTCCACAGCATAGTCCATACTCCATGCCTTATAAAAATTGATTTCTATAAAATGTTTGCTTCATTTATGAGGCTAAGATGGCAGATTATTTTTCTTTTAATTTTTTGTACTGGATTGGTTTCTTTGGCACTATTGAGAAGGGTTTTAAAATTGGGCACATTGCCTTTCTACCAAAGGATGACAGTTCAACCCATGACATCAAAGTAGCTATATAATCCATCTTTTAACTATTATAACTACATAATCCAGATTTTATTAAATTTGAAAAAAAATTGCATTAGCAGATAAATTTCTTTGACAATTGTATGTTAGACATTGTTTCATCTATAGTATATTATTCATAAAAGGTTATAATAGAAACATATATCAGCCAGCACATCATATTTTTCATTCGAAATTCTCACAATTTGTTTGGAGTGGCTGTTAGAAAATTTTTAAATAATATAAATGTCCTTTTAAAAAATGTAATATATAAGGGGAAAAAATAAAATATGTAAGGGGAGAGAAAGGGAGCAATTGGAAAGAGTAAGCAAGGAACAAAATTGAATGATTGGTAGCTCAAGCAAAACTTCATAACATTTATAAAAGAGAAAGTTTATATTAGAACTTGTTCTAGTGAAAGGAAAATAGAATTTGTGGATTTTTTGAATTTTTTTGATAAGTAAATTGCATAATATTAATAATATAATGAATATATAGATAAAATATAAAGTTCAAATGTATTATTAAGATTTTTTTTTAAATTTAAAATATGTAAACTTTTTGTTTAATGGACTTTTATCGAGTTTAATGGGCTTATAAAAATTCATTAAATCCTAAGAAAGCAATAAGACTTTAATCGTGTTTAACCAACTTTAATAAATTTTAATTAAACTTAGTAAAGCTCATAAAGTCTATTAGTATTCATTGAATTTTTCACAAGCTTTGGAGCTTCAATCTAGTTTAATAAAAGTCTATTTAAGTTTTGCTAAACTTTGTTAAATCTTATGAAATATTAAGATGTTTTAACAAGCTTCATGAGCATAGAATGGACAATGGAAAATGTCAATAGATTGTGGAATAAAGATAGGAAAAGCACTAGTGAAATATGCCTATTATTAGGAAACATGTTAATTTCATGATTTTCTAAGAAGCAAAACTCAAGTACTCCATCTTTAGCAAAATCTAAGTAACATGTCTTCAGTAGTTGTTGAGCTCAAGAATTATGGATGAACAACAATTAATAGATTATGTTGTGTTTTTAGTATATCCCAATATATTGTAACAATACTAGTATCACTAATTTAATAATAAATTTAGTTATGCATTCAAGATCTCAATGTTGGTCCCCTAGGTTATGGCAACTCAAGAGGGGGGAGGGGGTGGATTGACCTTTACAAACTTTTGACCAAATTAAAAATTGAGCAAAAAATATTAACAAGGAAAGCATAAAGTGTCAGTAAAAGTGTATAGTTTTGATGACAAATAAAACTTTATTAAATTTATTACTAATAAAAGTCTATCAAGATTTTAAGTACAGAGACAACTTCAAAGCAGAGGGCATAAATTTCAGGTGAAGAAGCCAATACATGTAAGTGCAGGTATTTCAGACGTGCTTCGGATGAGGAAATTGCTTCAGACATTACAATGCTAACTTCAGACGTGCTGAAGCTTACTTAAGATGCATTCAAAAAATGGCTAAGTTTAAAACTTGAGAAGTTATGAAAGTTTCCTAGACTTGCTGAAGCACCATTGCAAGGCACAAGTTCAAGATAGCTTTGTCTGTCAATTCACAAAGTCTGAAATATTTATTCCGAACAATATGAATGAGCTTTACATAATCTCATTTTGTTGTTTAGAATGAAAGAACATTTCAAACATTTGAAGATATGCTTCAGCTGGCAAATCAAACTTTAGATGAAGTTCTCACACCCACATCAAAAGTGTTGAAGTTTGGAAGCAGATATGTCAGTTTAGACATTATGAATAACTAACTTTGAACATTGTGAACCATTTTAGAAGAAGCACAATTTCAAGTCATCTAGCACTATCCATCTCTTGAGACATTCTGAAGTCTTAACTTCAGATGTAGCAACAACATCTAAAGTGATTACGACTTAATTTTAAACAATTCGAAGCGACGATGACTCAATTTCAGACAATCCAAAGCCATGAAAAAAATTCTAGAGCAACAATGACTTCTAATGTTGAAGGCATTCTAGACGTGCTAAACACTTTACTTTAGATGATCCGAATTGTCTGATTACTATCTTTGGCAAGAATGGCGTTGCAAGCTTCCACATTGTAAATCTAACCAGAAGACAGATGATTTCAATGGGAGAAAATTCAAATGTTCTTCTGTATTAAATGAAGTCTACCTGCCTACAACCACTGGAATTCAAAGATAGGTATAAGAGAAGTAAAGTTGGGATGAGAAAAACAACAATTGCATTTTACTGAGCTCTATCCTTCATTTACACAAAGAGTAACTTAAAGCCCTTATGCCATAACCTTTTACTATCATTTATTAAGGCTCACAACAACTTTCTAGAAAGATCATTGATGCTTCAAATTACAATTTCTTTCAAGTGTATAAATGCATAGTAATATAATGTGCAATGCAAGGGTCGATCACATAGAGAATTGTCAAACTAACTTAATTAATTTTAGCTATTGAACTATCCTAACCTTAAAAAAATATATTTATAACTAAACAGACTTGGAATAATGTTTGGTATAATTTCAAAATTTCAGAAACTTAATGAAATGAAAGTAAATCAATGGCAAAATATTATGCAGAGAGATTAACGAGATGCAAAAGTCCAGGGATCCAATTTTACCACTAAATATCCCTTTGCTAATGGAATGTTAGATTCAAAGCTTCACTTGGGTTCATTCTTTCAAATGTAAGATTATTACCATTAGGAGTGCAAGTTTAAATCAAGTGTTTTCACTCATTCCAATTACTTATGTATGTAGCATAGTTGAGGTAAAAACCCATTAAGCTTAAGAACATAAGAACCAAAATAGTATGGTTTAGCATATGACATCTACCTTAATTATCTATGCTTCTCATTCAAGGGAGCTCATGGTTTAGCATATGATGTCTACCTTAACCATGCTTTTATAATTAATCTAACTTATAATATTAATGATTAAGCAATAAAATAAGTTAAATCATTGCAAAAAAATCATGAATGAAACAAGATCATATAGAATTACTAACCAAAAATCCATAACAAAGAGTACTAAAAGGGTTACATCTTTGACATAAAAAATAGATTTACTTCATGGAAGAAAAAGAAGAATGAACTCCCTTCATAAACATAAAATTTTGCAAAACTTGATCTCCTCTCTTGCTCCTTTACTTTTCTTCTCTTGCAAAACTCTCCTTTTCCTTGCCTCCAAAAAAGTCTCTAAAAAATCCTCAAAATGGAAGTGAACAATTCTATTAAAAAACCCTAACTTTTCTCTGTAAAAACCCCTCGATACACACTTAGCATAAAATACACAAAATTAGGGCCGCCATTGGCACCAACAGTGCTGACTTGCTATCCGGCCAAAGACACTCATACTATTTTGACCATGACTTCCTCATACAAACTCAAAATTGCACAATTCATTTGCATTAGATAGATAATTTTAACGGTTACAACTTTTATGTTAATTACTTTGTCTAAAACATCCATCTTATATAATTCATGGGCACTCAAAATGATGCCTTTGTCATCCAAAAATTCTATTAGCAAAATTGAAGTCTAAGACAATTGTAGTATTTTGGCCATAACTTCCATGTTTCAAATTCAAATCCTGTGATTTTTGTTTTTTTGGATAAATAAATGAAGAGGTAAAACTTATATGTTAAATCCTTGAGCTGAATCCATCTCAATTAGTACCAAAATTTGTGTCAAAGTAGTGCTTTGTTTTCACATTCAACTTCTTCAACTTGTAATTTTCATTTTTTAGCCACTTGTTCATCATCCAAACTCCATTACTTTGCTTCTTTCTCCAACTTGACGTCTTCCATATTTTCTTCCTTTTCTTGCACTTAATTATTTGCAAATATATATCATAAATCAATGTAGAATTCACTTATCAAGTAATAACCAAATTAAGTATAGATTTATTGGAATCCACTACATTTACGTCAAAAGAGGATCCAAAATATATATGTGAATTTATGTAATAAAACATGGTCTATTATGAGCTTATCAAATACCCCCAAACTTAGCTTTTGATCATCCTCGAGAAAAATAGAAATTTAAACTCATGAATCAGTTAGGATAATCTCTCTCAATCAATTAGTAACATGCCAGACAAATTACATATGTAAATATAATTCATTCAAGACACTTATCAAGTAATCTCATGAAACTCATGCTTCATCAATCCTTTCATGAAGTAAAAATGTGCGTATGTGTAATGTCAATTTCACACTATATGCATACTTTTCTGTCAATAATGTGCAAACCAATGATTCTCATGATCTTCATAAACACCCCATAAGCTTATTTTTCATAATCCCTCTCCACTAATGTAGACGACTCTGTTCACTTGGATCAATAGGTTTTTATTAAGATTGTAATGGGGCCTTGGGTTTAGCTAACAAATAAAAAGAAGAAGGATTCACAAGGTAAGAGATAAATAAATTTTACATGAATGTTTACTCTCTTAACTTTTTATTTGTTCATTTCTTTCTTTTTATGGGCTATATTACTACCACACCCCAAAATTATTTCCTTTTGAGTTAATTGGGATGTGATTCTCCTAATTGAAAGAGGAATCCTTATTAATTCCCTTAAACGTATCTTATTTTGCTTCATTCATACCTCTCAAACAACCTTGAGCATAAAATATGTCTCTTAATAGATCAAATATGGTTTTTCAAGCTAAAAAGGGTTTGATGATGAGGCTAAAGACAAAAAAATTAAATGGTGATTATTCACATGCTTTACATATGTCATTCTCTCATAAGGTTCAATGGGGACACCAATGACATGAATTTACTAGGTTAGCTTGAAAGGCTCAAACTGATCAAAGAATGCCTAAATTAATTCCAAGTAAACATGTAATCTAGAATTTCGCCTTGAAGAATAGTCAAACAAGTTCTAGAATGCTTATGTCAACCAAAATAAATCACTGAATTCACAAAATCATCAATTGATCAACATATAATTTACATGATCATAACATAATGTACTCAATAAAATTTTCATCAATCATGAAAAAGGAGGACCTATAACAAGAATCATTAAATCACAAGGTAACATCGATCATTCCTTCTAAATCATGTGCAATGGTAATAAAAAAAACTCGGTATATGTTACTGATCATCCAGAGAGAATCCATCCTAATCAATTTCAGCATGTTAGCATAATTGCTCCTGGATTTTCTTTAGCTAAGTTATCAAAAAGTGATGCTTATCAAAATTATACCTAAATTCCAAAAAAATTGCCCCCCCAAAAAATTGAATACACTTGAATGCAATGCAAAACACCCCACAACTTAAACTTCACATTGTCCTCAATGTGAAAGCATGAAAGAAGTTTAAGATCAAGGGCTTCCTTGATTGAAGTGCATGCACATCCTTTTTCTTCTAGAGCTATCATGGCATTATTTTAATACTTGGAAGAGCATAAGCAATTCTCTAAAATTAGAATTCCTCCTGCAAAACACAGTAATCAGAATTTTTAAAAAAATCTATCTTAAACATACAGAAGATAAATAAACAACTAAGCTAAATGCAAAAAAAATAAAGAAAGTTTAAAAAGCTTGGGTTGCCTCCCAAGAAGTGCTTTGTTTATAGTCTCAGCCTGACTAAGGCCTTTCATCATGAAATTGAAATCAGGCATTTCCATGATCCGGTTCTTTGAAACTTGGTAGTGATGTGTAGAATTTTGGCAGTCCTAGTTGATAAACATAGTTGTTTGATTCATTATCTTCTAATTCATCTCCATTAACTAGTATTGCTTCAACTATGTTTATGAATTCTCTTGAAAACTCCTCCATGATTCCATTCATTCCATTCATCTTGAGGCCATTCTTATTCTCGTTGGACACCTCCATCTCCTTGAAAATATCAAATATCACAGTATGGTTTTTGAATTGCATGAGTGTGTCCTCCTCCATACTTGTAAAAGAAGAATAAATAATTATTGGAAAGCATAAATCATTACTTATAGATGCATACTTTAAAGAATAAGGCAATTGCTCAAGTTTAGATTTTTCTTTCATCTCCTCCTTTTCTGAGCCTTCATTAGAATTTTCAATCATCTCATCACCTTTTTCTTATGGGAAACATCTATTGCCAGAATTTGCTCATTGCCATCATAAGGTTTTTCAAAAACTTTGGTTAGCTTCAAACACCTAGGAAATGAGATAGGTGGATCATAAGGTGGTGGCGGCTTGTAGTTAAGTGTAGGTTTAAGAATTGGAAACATAACTCTCTTTGCATTCACCTCCTCCTTATCAACTCCAAAGACATTGGAATCATTAATCATATCACTAACTTTATCATGTATTACCTTATCACCTCCCAATGTTGTGATTACTTTCACTTGCTCGGGCTGCCTTGATAGCTATCTAGATGTGTGACTTTGTATAGCCTCTGCAATTTTCCCCAACTGAGTCTTTATCATCTTCATGGATGCCTCCACATTCTAGAATCTTGCTTCAATATTTTTAAAACCTTGTTTCATCATTCTGGAACTGAGTTTGGGTTGCCTAGATAAAACTTTACAATGTTTCTTCAAGAGTGAGTTTCTTTGATTAAAAACACATTCTAGATTGAATCTGATTCAGATCATTGTTCCAACCAAGATATGAATCATCAAGGGGTGGTTGGTTGTAGAAATTCATTACATTGGCGAATCCTAAAAATTTTGCAAAACTCTGCCTAGAAGAATAAGCATTGTATGAATGATTAGAAATACCACAAATAGAATATACCTTAGTGAGAATTGGTTGTTTCTAGCTCATCACCATGGTGCACATCAGGTTTTGTTTTCTTAGCAAGCTCAAACATTTGTATAGAAAGCTCAATTTTATAATTCAATTCATACATTCCTCTGGACTTACCTCCAACACTCATTTATTATGAGTTTGCTCTAAGCATATCATATAGTTTATATGTCTCCTCTAGGGTTTTTATTTCATCTATTCTTTTTCCTTGCAATCATAACTCAACAAAAAGAAAGAAATAAATAATAAAAAATTCTGAATACAATAAACCTATGACAAGGAAAAAGAAAAATTGTAACTAAATTAATCAAATTAATTTGGAACCATTCCTCGGCAACGGCGCCAAAAACTTGATGGTTCAAATTATAATTCTTCATAAGTGTATGGACATATAGCAATATAGTGTGTAATGCAAGGGTCAATCCTATAGAGAATGGTCAAACTAACTTAATTAATTTTAGCTATTGAACTATCCTAACCTTAAAAAGAAATGTATTCATAACTAAACAGACTTGGAATAATGTTTGGTATAATTTTAAAATTTCAGAAACTTAATGAAATGAAAGTAAATCAATGGCTAAATATAATGCAGAGATACTAACAAGATGCAAAAGTATAGGGATCTGATTTCACCACTAGATGATATCCTTTGTTAATGGAATGTTAGATTAAATGCTTCACTTGGTTGTTCTTTCAAAAGTAAGATTATTACCGTTAGGTATGCAGGTATAAATCAAGTATTTTCACTTATTCCAATTACTTATGGTGTGTAGCATAATTGAGGTAAAAACCCATTAAGCTCAAGAACATAAGAACCAAAATAGTATGATTTAGCATATGATGTCTACTTTAACCATCTATCCTTCTCATTCAAGGGAGCTCATGGTTTAGTACATGGTATCCACCTTAACCATCTATGCTTCGCATTCAAGGGAGTTCATGGCTTAGCATAGGGTGTCTACCTTGACCATGTTTTGATAATTAATCTAACTTATAATATTGGTGATCAAGCAATAAAACAAATTAAATCATTTCAAATAACATCATGAATGAAACAAGTCATATAGCATTAATAACCAACAATCCATAATAAAGAGTATCAAAAAGGGTTATATCTTCACCCTAGAAAAAGATATTTAGTTCATGAAAGAAAAAGAAGAAGGAACTCCCTTCATAAACATGGGATTTTGCAGAACTTGATCTCCTCTCTTGCTCCCTTACTTCTCTTCTCTAGCAAAACTCTCCTTCCCCTTGCCTCCAAAAGAGCCTCTAAAAAACTCTCAAAAGAAAAGTTAAAAGTTCTATAAAAAATCCTAAAGTTTCTCCTTAAAAACCCTGAGTTACCCCCAGCTATGCATTTATCACAAAATATGCAAATTTAGGGTTGCCGTTGGCACTGTGGGCACTGGCTTGCTATTTGGCTAAAGATACTCATACTATTTTGACCATAACTTTCTCATAAGAACTTTGAATTGATAATAATTTTTGCATTAGATAAATAATTTTAAGAGATACAACTTTTATGTTGATCACTTTACCTAAATCATCCATATTTTATGAGTAATGGGCACTCAAATTAACGCCTTCTATCATCCAAAATTTCTATAAGCAAAATTAAAGTCTAAGACAGTTGTGGTATTTTTATCATAACTTCTATGTTCCAAACCCAAATCCTATAGTTCTTAATTTGTTGGATAGATAACTTCAAGAGGTAAAACTTATATGTTGAAAACTTGGCTAAATCCATCTCAATTGGTACCAAACATCATGTCAATGTAGTGCTTTGTTTTCACATTTAGCTTCTTTAACTTGTAATCTTTTTTTTTTAATCACTTGTTCATCATTCAAACTCCATTGCTTTGCACCTTTCTCTAACTTGATGTCTTTCATATTTTTTCCTTTTTTGGCACTTATTATCTACAAATAGATATCATAAGTTAATATATAATTCACTTATCAAGTAATAACTAAATTATGTGCAGATTTATTGGAATCCACTACATTTACATCAAAAGAGAATTCAAAACATATGTAAATTTAGGTAATAAAACATGATCTATTATGAGATCATCAATCATTTATATTTGTAATCAAAGCTTTTAATTCCCTGTTGAATTAGTGATATACTTAATAAAGTGTACTTAATTCTTTTATATTCATTTTTGTGATTGCCTTGAGTTGGTATTGGGAGCCAAAGTCAAGAAGAGTTGTACTAGTCTGTTGGAGTATATCTCACAGCCTGTTGCTACATTGTGTTTATGCCCCCTAGAGCTGAAATCTTGAAAAGTATAGATACTAGTTGTTACGCCCCATAGAGCTAGAATCTAAATGAGTGCAGAGGCACTTGTTGCTAAGCCCCCTTGAGTTAGAATTAAGAAGAGTGTTAAGTACACTGGTTGTATTTCTACTATAGTGAGATAGTGGAACCCAAATCACTAGAGGAGAGTGCTTGGGAGAGTGAAGTAGAGTAGTTGACTCAAACCACTATAAAATCTCTATCTGATTATTAAATGCATGCATTGTTTTCATTAAATTACTAAAGGGAATTTTAATCCTTCAAGGGATTTATGTAAAAATTTTTAATAACCAAATTCACCCCTCCCTTTTGAGTTTTTGCCTGGCCTACAAGATTAACAAGTGGTATCAGAGCGGGATACATAATACTTATCGACATCCAATTGTAAACCCATCGTCCTTTACTTATAACTTTGTTGAGGGGTAATCCTCTACCTGGCCACCCTTATTCGATGGATCTAACTTCGCTTATTAGAAGTTTAGAATAAAATCGTTCACCATTGCCAAGGATATGGAGTCTTAGAAGGCCATAATAGTAGGAATAACCCTTCCTACTAATGACGTTGGTGCATGGACTAAGGAGGAGACCACCAATGTTAAAAAGAATATAAAAGCCATTAACTTGTTATTCTGTGGTCTATCCTCTACCGAGTTTGGCAAAGTGTCATCTTGCACCACCGTAATAGATATTTGGGATAGTCGGTGTCGATTTATGAAGGTTCCTCTCAAGTTAAAGGGACTAAGAGGAATATACTTATAGGACAACTAGAGAACTTTAGGACTAGAGAGGGAGAGAGAATTTTTGAAATGTATGCTCAATTTTTAAAAATAATTAATGCTCTTAAAGGTTTGGAAAAAGAAATTTCTAACTTTGAGTAGGCAATGAAGATTTTGAGAGCATTGCTAGAATCTTAGAACCAAAAGATCACAACTATAGTTGAGGCAAATGATCTAAACGTGCTCAAGTTCAATGAACTTATCAGCGCTCTGATGTATTATGAGCTGATCAAGAGTAAAAGAGAAGAGCTAGTAAGACAAAAGAAAACAATGATTCTCAAGGTAGCAAAAGAAAATAGCAATGAGTTAGACTCGCAAACAGAAGACAAAGTGGTCCTGCTGGCCAGGAATTTCAAAAAAATTGTAAGGAGCAATAGAGGCAACACCTTCAGAAAATGACCTAGATAAGATGAAAAAAGAAGAAGTGAAAGATGAAAAATCCTCCTCAGATGTTACAAATGCGGAGGAGTTAGGCACATGATTACAATATGTCTAAATATGAAAATGAACAAAAAAAATAGATTGAGAAAGAAGATAAAAAAGAAAATAATATAAAAAATAAACAATTCAAGAGGCCATCAAGGAATCAAGCCATAGGAATTTAATTGAATGATGAAGGTTCCTCAGGCACAAGCTCAAGTAGAAAAAATTATAGAGAAGTGGGGAACTTGGCAAGAATATGTTGCATGGCTCATATAGAGAATGAGTCTACAAGCTAGCTCTCCACCAAAGACAAATAAGAAGAATGCACAATGAAGTGGAATAAGAGGTGAGTTTCAAAGCAACATTTGAAAATTCCTGATTCATAGATAGCGAATGCTTAAGATACATGATCAGGAACAAGAACCTCTTCAAGGAGCTAAAACCAATAAATGGAGGGACAGTTACATTTGGTAACAATGACAAAGGATTCATTAAGGGTATAGGTAAAATTTATGATCTATTCAATGCATGCATAGAGGATGTATTATATATAGATGGACTCAAGCACATCTTACTAAGTATTAGCCAATTATTTAATAGAGGTGACAAAGTTGAGTTCGAATCAGTTACATGTAATGTATTCAATGTAGATGATAGCTTATTATTTCATGGAAAGAGGCATGGAAATATATATCTAGTTTGTCTAGATGAAATTGTAGGAAAATGCCTAATTGCTATTAATGATGACCCATGGTTGTGGCATAAGAGAATGGGACACATCAATATGTCTAATATCAAATTTTTGTGGAAGAAAAGCCCTGTGAAGGTTCGCCCAAGCTGAAATATGACAAGAATCAAATTTGTAAAGCTTATCAAATGTCAAAATAGATCAAAGCATCCTTTTATCTTAAGAGTAAAGTATCTACATCTAGATCACTAAAGTTATTACACATGGATCTATTTGGGCTATCAGATATTATTACCCTTGGAGGGAAAAGATATGTGTATGTCATTATAGATGACTACTCCAGGTTCACATGGGTAATTCTATTAGCTAGCAAAGATGAAACATTTTCTATGTTCTCTAATTTTTTAAAGCTTGTACAAAATGAGAAGCAAATGTTAATAATCTCTATTCAAACTGATCATGATGGTGATTTTGAAAACAAAAATGTTGTTGGCTATTATGAGGAAAAGGGATTCACCACAACTTCTCATCCCTTAGAACTCATCAACAAAATAGAGATGAGTAAAGAAAGAATAAGATAATTTAGGAAATGGCAAGAACTATGTTAAATTAAAGCAAATTGTCTAAAAAGTTCTATGGAGAAGCAGTTAGCATAGCTTGTCATATGCTAAATAGAGTTACCATTAGAGCAATTTTAAAGAAAACTCCTTATGAGCTTTGGAAAGGAAGAAAACCAAACATCTCTTATTTTCATTCCTTTGGTTGCCTTTGCTATGTACTGAACAATAGGAAGGATAACCTTGGGAAGTTTGATCCAAAAAGTGATGAGGCTATATTCTTTTGTTACTCTTCTAATAGTAGAGTATTTAGAGTTTTCAATAAGAAAAATCAGGTTATAGAAGAGTCAGTGCATGTTATGCTTGATGAAATTGCTCTAACCTAGAGAAAAAAGTCTGATAGAGATGTAGATGAAGTTACAAAAAGAACAAAGATGCTATAATTACAAAATTAAGGGGGAGAAAGTACTTTAAGGCACAATTATAAATAAGATTTAGATAGTGGAGAGAAGGTAAGTGCAAGTAATGTTCCCTACCAACCTGCTACTAATTTGAAGTTCATAAATGCCCATCCTAGAGATCAAGTCATAGGTGATATCTATGATGGGGTTAGGACAAGACAATCCATGCAAAACATTTATGAACATTATGCCTTTATCTCTAATATAGAGTCCACCAGCATTGATCAAGCTCTAAATAATGAAAATTAGATCATTGCTATGTATGAAGAGTTAAACTAGTTTGAAAGAAATGAAGTCTGGAAATTGGCCCCAAGACCTAAACATGCTGCTATAATTGGAAGAAAGTTAGTTTTTAGAAATAAATTGGATGAAAGTGGACTTGTTGTCATAAATAAGTCAAGGTTAGTTGCTAAGGGGTATTCCTGAGAAGAGGGAATTGGTTTTAAAGAATCTTAGATTAGAAGTCATTAGGATGTTACTTGCATTTGCATCCTATTAGAACTTCAGACTACTTCAAATGGATGTAAACAGTGCATTCCTAAATGAATATTTGAACGAGGAGGTATATGTAGAGTAACCTCTTGCTTTTGCATGTGATGATCAATTTGACCACATATACAAACTCACCAATGCACTCTATGGATTAAGGCACGCTTCATGAGCTTGGTGTGAAAGATTGAGTAAATTTATTAGTGATCATCAGTTCAAGAGAGGAAAAGTTGATACAACATTATTCATCAAAAATTTTGGCATGGATATCTTGATAGTTCAAGTTTAAGTTTATGTAGATGATATTATATGTAGTGCTACTAATGAGACACTTTGTCAAGAATTTTCAAAAATAATGTAGGTTGAATTTGAAATGAGCATGATTAGAGAGTTAAATTGCTTTCTTGGATTGAAAATTAAACAAAAAGATGATGGAAACTATATCTGTCAATCCAAGTATACAAGAGACATGCTTAAGAAATTCAAGATAGAAGAAGTGAAGGCTGCAAGCACTCCAATGAGCACCTCAACAAGATTGGATAATGACAAGAAGAGTAAACCTGTTGATTAGAAATTATATCATAGCATGATTGATTCACTTCTTTACTTGACTGCATCTAGACCGGATATTCTATTTAGTATATATCTATTTGCTAGATTTCAATCTAGTCTACAAGAGTCATACCTGACTAGAATGAAATAAATTTTTAAGTATTTGGTTTATACACCAAGTCTTAGGCTCTGTTATCCAAAATGAACTAGTTTTGAATTGGTTGGATATTTAGGTGCTAACTTTGGAGGACGCAAAGTTGACAAAAGGAGCACTAATGGAATATATCAGTTTCTAGGAAATAGTTTAGTTCCATGGTTCTCTTGGAGATAAACTAGTATTGCCATCTCTATTATAGAAGTTGAATATATTGCTGCAAGAAGTTGTTATGCACAATTTCTTTCGATGAAACAGTAACTTTTGGATCATGACTAGATATTCCTATAAGGTGTGATAATACTGTTGGAATTATTATATGATTTTGATGATAACAAAACTTGTCTGAAGACTTGATCTATGCTAATGATGATTTTAGTCAAGGAAGCTGAAATAAAGACTAATATGCTTGGCATGAATAATCATTATTGCAATATTTTGAATGTAAGTATATTACATAAATTATTTAGAAAAATGAAGAATTTATTATGATCCATAATGCATTAACCTTGTTTATTATATGTTGGATCATAGATAGATTATTTGCTTATCACTTTAAACTTTCATTAGAAAAATACAATATGCAATTTATCCATGTTCTACAACTTGTGAAAGTGCACTTCATAGAAGATATTATTTTCTTTATATGAAAGAGAAATTATTCTCAAATGAGCTAATAGATACAAAATTATGACTTAAAGTACATATCCATGCTTTACAACTTATGCAAATTACATATGGATAATTCTATTATGATTTACAATGGAAAATATAATGAAAAATGTCAAGCTAACAATATAGCAAAAGTGCAAGAATTTCAAAGTGTAGGTGTGCTATTACAGTAATTCCTATAGTACTTTTGCTATGGTAAAATGCTATAGTGTTGCTACAATGCTAGACAAAGTGGAAGTGATAGACAAAGTGGAATTGTTTACAACAAAAAATGAAGTAAAATTACTACAGTTATATACTATAGGAATATGCTACAGTAACCATCTGATGAAGTAGCAAACAAAGCAGAAGCATCAGACGCAGCAATAACCAAATTGCTATAATGATTTGTTATAGTAACCTGCTACAGTGCAACAAACAAAGCTTTAGGCTAGGAGATGAAGTAACAGATAAAGCAGTGTGGTGTTATAGTAATTGCTACAATAATATTACTACAGTAACCTGGTATAGTGCACTAGACAAATCTTTCTTCAGCAAATGAAGTAACAGACAAAGCGGAGTAGTACTATAATGATCTGCTACAGTAACTCCGGTATCGTAACGTGCTATAGGAACTTTGCTATAGTAACCGACAGACAATGCTAGTTAATTCATCTGCTATTTACTTTAAACAAAGCAGAGCTACAGTGATCTGCTACAGTAATGCTACCATAGTAACATAATATAGTAAAAATTTATTGTTTTCAATTATCAAAAATTTAATACTCTGCAGCAGCTGGATTTTGTAATAATATTCTTTCAAGAAATCCATAACCTTTTTAGATAGTAAAAGAAGATAATCCATTAAAGGAGAACAAAATGATTGAAGGTTCTAAGTGCTAAACAAGAATTAAACATCAAGAAACCATTCATATCTCCAAGTGAAGGACTATAGATGTTTGTAATAACCATCTGCCATATTTTAGAAAGTTTGAGTTATATAAATTTTGAAATATGTTCAAAGATGTCAATCTGAATACTCTATTCAAAATTTCAAGAAACAATGAAAAGACAGCGGATGGAAGAAGAAGTTCAAAGAGGAAAACACATCTATCTGAAAATGAAGAAGCCCAACTTCATCCATGAACAAAGTAGGAGATGAAGAGTCTGTCCAGCTAGAAAGATACTTTGTCTAATACTTACTTAAGAAAAATTCAATAAAGCACAGGTCAAAGTAGAGCAATTGAATTTATCAGAATTTATTTCCAAAATCATGAATGAAGTCAAAGTTGTAGCATCTCCTTATTTGTTAGTTGCATGAACAGTCTATTCATCTTCATTTATGTCAAGGTTGGTACTATAGAAGGGCTTTAAGCATATGGGAATTAATGAGAAGATGACGTTTTCAAATGGGAGATTATTAGAACAGTCTTCTATGTTTATTTCCTGCTCATCTACTTTCATCTTTGCATTTAATAAAGATCATCTTCCTCCAACGGTCAAGTTTTCAAGAGAGCTATTTAAGGAGAAGAGATGACACAATTCAAGGTGGTGAAGGAAAGCTTTTCAAATGTGCTTGATCTTATGCAAATCCTTCCACCCATGGCCAAAAGATTAAACCATCATCTATCTTTTACAAGCTTCAATCTGCATATTTTTATGACCATTGAGTTTACATTTTAGGAAGATCTTTCTATGTTGTTAAAGCTGTAAAAGATCATATCTTCCCTTGTGCTTCATTGTAACACTTTGTAAAGTGTCAATTTTTTTGGTTAATCTGAAAACCAGAGGGTTGTTGATAAAATCTGGAAAACCATCAAGTTTGCTGGTGATTTTCGAAACTAGTGAGTTTCCTGGTGAACTCGTTAAACCAAAAGAGTGTTGGGAGTACTATATTTATGCCCCCTTGAGCTAGAATCCAAAAGAGTGTTGGGAACACTGCTTACACCCCCTAGAGCTGAAATCTAGAAGAGTTTTGGGAGCACTTTATATTTTTATTATATGGGATGTAGTGGAACCTAAGGTATAATGAGTGTATGCTCTTTAAAGGGTGGATGTAGGGACGGGGTTCCCCAACCACTATAAAAATTATGTTGTCTATATATGTGTTTGCTTGCTTGTTTTATCTTTCATGTACTTTACGATTTTCATTATTTATCTTACAATGCACCACACACAACAAGAAGAGGAAAATGGTTTACAAGGGGTTAAGCAATGAATTTTTATATATCTAATGCACCCCTCCCCTCTTGGATTAAGCTATACTTCGGGAAGCCACAAATACTAGTGCTATTTTCTTGACCAAAAATCCTATTTTACATTCTTGCACTAAGCATATAGATATTAGGCATCATTTTATTAGAGATCATGTAAAAAAGCATGATATATGTTCATAATGCCTATAAATGCTCAACTTGCTAATATTTTTACTAAACCATTGTCACTAGAGAATTTTTGCAATATAAGAAGGGAATTTGGAATGATTGATGTAAATGCATAAGAACACACTTGCATGAAATCTGTAACTTAATGTCTATAATTATGCTTTGAAATATCATGCTAAATAAAATGTTTCAAATGTTGTCTTAAGAGTTTTTAGTACTTAATCTTTTGAAGTTTTTCTCACCTTTGAATGTTGTGAAACCACACTTGACAACATCTAAAGCTCACACTTCACTCCATTTCAGACATACTAAAACACATCTCCTATCATTTGAAGTTATAACTTTCGACTATCCGAATTTCTGTCCATGTTTGAAATCCTAAATAATGTCTAAAATTCCAAAATACTTATTTCATACCATTTTAAACTCTTCTTCCCTCACTCCTAAATATCATTTGTGAGGCTACACCTCTTTTTCTCATTGAAATTGAATATACATTGATTGGAAATCATGTCATTCTCCTATTTTTAGAATATATTTACTTATTTTCTTTCAAAATTATTCCAAAGACCTCTTTATCTTCTCTTATTCCAACCCCAAACCTGTGTGCTGCTATGGCAAGATCAAATGGGGCAAGGTAGCCATTAAGGTAAAAATCTGAAAGCAATAGAAGAGGACAAACAAAATCTAAAGATATAAGCAAATCAAGGACCAGAATGGAAAATGAAGTTCTTGAGATTTCATGAAAACACGATACAACTTCTGAAAGAGTTAAAGAAATTTTTTGTATATCTAAAGTTTATGATCAAAAGAGCCATTACATTCTTTGAACCATAAAGCATTAAAGCTAGTAAAGACAAAAATCATCCTTAAGGATTGCCTTGAACTCTAAATGGCCTTAACTCCAACTCACATCACTGGAGGCTGATGAAGCGAATGAACAAGAGGGCATAGCCACAATCGCAATAACACCCTTCATTTCTCCACATCATCCTTTCCACTTCCCATTGCTATGCACCCTCTCACCTATCTCTTCCTCCACAACCCATAACTAGCTGCACTTACCTTTATTCTCTCTATAATTAAATAAGGGCCAAACAATTTTTGTATGGAATTATATCTTTCCATTATTTCATCTAATTTTGTTTGCACTACAAATGCAATTCAATGCAATGGCGTCTTTCTGTGCTTCATCACTATGTCCTTTATTTTTTGAATATATTGCATCTTTTATTTTCTTTTCCCTTTGTGTCTTTTTTATTACGACAAAAAGGGGGAGAAAGAATTAGAATTTAGTGCATTCATTAAAGGGAAGAAACAAAAAGAATTTAATGCAATCAATTAGGGGTGAATTTCATTAGCATACTTAATAATTGTGATCATAAAAAATGGGGAGATTGTTAGTATAAGTATATAGTTTTAATGATAAACAAAACTTGATTAAGTTTATTACTAATAAAAGTCTACGAAGATTTTAAGTGCAGAAACAACTTCAAAGCAGAATGCATAAATTCCAGATGAAGAAGCTAATATATCTCAGTGCAAGTATTTTAGATGAGTTGTAGATGAGGAAAATACTTTAGACATTATAATGCCAACTTTAGACAAGCTAAAGCTTGCTAGAGAAGCGTTCAAAAAATAGCTAAGCTTAGAACTTGAGAACTAAGAAAAGTTTCCTAGACGTGCTAAAGCACCATTCCAAGGTGCAAGTTCAAGACAGCTTCATCCGTCATTTCACAAAGTCTAAAATATTTATTTCAGATAGTATGAAGGAGCTTTACGCAATCTCTTTCCATCATTCATAATGAAAGAACATTTCAAACATTCAAAGATATGCTTTGAATGGTATGAAGTAATGATAAAGGCAAACTTCAGACGAAGTTCTCACACCCACATCAAAAGTGTTGAAGTTTGGAAGCAGACATGTTGGTTCAAACATTTTAGAAGAAGAACAACTTTAATTCATCCAACACTGTCCATCTCTTGAGATGCTTTGAAGTCTTAACTTCAGATGTAGCAACAGTGTTTGAAGTGACAATGACTCAATTTCAAATAGTCCAAAGCCACAAAAAAAATCTAGAGCAATGGCGACTTCCAATGCTGAAGGTATTCTAGGCATGCTAAACACTTTACTTCATATGATCCGAATTGTCTGAGTAATATCTCTAGCAAGATGGCATCACAAGCTTTCACAGCTGTAAAGTGGTGTGCTGTCATAGGCACCCAAATTTAAAACCTTACTCCAATTAAATTACCTATAGTCATATGAATAAGGGTTGATCCCATGAGGAGTATCTAACTTAATTTTATGCAATGTAAACAAGAAAGGGGGGGTTTTGAATGTAATGAAAAAATATTATAAAGGAAGTCTATCAGAGGAGAAAACCTTGATTCAACTCAACATCCACTATCAGAATCTCATAACTGATCATTGATGCAATTATAAATCAATTCATACTTTCAATATTCACCATTGGAGCTAGTTTTCCTAACTCTCTTTCAACATAGTTAATTAGAAACCAGCTTTCTAATTAACCTCAACCACTAAACAACCCAAGACCAATGCTAAAGGTTTAATTCAATAGCAACTTTAAGATTTCAAGTCTAAACAACACAAACACACATGATTGCTTTTAATTTAGTTAAATATTCTTCCTAAGATTTAATAACTACAACAACAGCAAATTATTAAACGCTAATTGCTTCGCAAATTAGAGGGATTAAATGATTATGGATTTGATATCTAATCTAGCAATAGATTATAATGAATAATAAACTAGTATGCTTCCTAGAAATTAAGCATAACAATCATAATCATGAACAAAGAAGAACATTCAATATTTAAAATATAAATTAAACAATTAAAATGATTAGATCTCACAGTATGTTGATTCTAAGGCTTCTGTCTCCTTGAAACAAGAATAAAAGTTTAGCCACACAGGGCCGTGAAATCACAAAGAGAATAAAATAGAAAAGAGAGGAGAGAAGATTCTTTGTTGAAAGCCGTCAAGAAATCCTCTCCAAACCCTAGCAAAAGAACCTTCAAAATTCCTAGGAAACTGCTATTTATAGAGTCAAAAATACATAAAATAGTAATTTTTGAAACTTTAAAAAAGTGGGAATAGAGTCGGGAGCTGATGGGGCCACCTTGTTGTCCAGTTTGGTGGTGGTGTGAAGTAGGTTAGCGCCGGTAGAGTCAGTTTACTGCCTCTGACCACTTTGCTCCTTGTTGCTTCTCCTCTACATTTCATTCTAACTTTGATATTCTTCCTATATTTGCCCTTGATATAGTCCTTATCTCTCAAAACTCCAAACATAAAAGTTGTAGAACTTTTTCTTTTATTTCCAGAACATCTTTAATCATCTTTATCGGAGGGTTGAATGAGAGAGTTATGCTCAAAATATGGAGTGATGCTGAAGTTGTCCAAAATCCTTCAATTAACTTCTTTTTGCACTTAACACTCCAATTGTCTTCTAAATCAGAATAGATGAATAATGAGTGTATATAGGTGTCAAATAAGTGTAAAATGCTAAGTATCAAGGGAATAAAATATGACATTATGCACATTATGCATTCTCATCAAATTCTCCCACACTTAACTCTTGCTCATCCTTGGGAAAACTCAAATTCATTCTCCCCCAAAAGATTATCAAGGTTGCCATTATCATAAACAAAGATTAACCCAAACTCTTCAAAACTCATAATAAATCATAAACAAATTGTTTTCAGATAACCTACAATCATTAAGTAATCATTCTCTTTTGAAGATGGATTAAATTAAATAAGTAGAGCCCTCATGAAAATAAACACTCTACTCTCATATATTTGAAGGGTATATGTCCTGTTCAAATTCGTTCCAATGAAATATCTTTTCATTCTCCATCACTAGGATCACATGCATATCATGAATCATAAGGAATTTTCATGGGTTGTAATGGGGTTTAGGATAAAGGTGAGAAATATTTGAGAATGTAGTTTAAAAGTTTTTGAAATCAGTGAAGCACAAATAAATCAACTCAATCTCAAATATATAAGACATGTAGAGCCACTTGTTTCATCTATCATCCTTCACTTTTGTATACATGTTGTATAAAGATACCCCTTCCCTTAGAATTTTTATATATTCTTTTTTCTTTTTTTTCACTTTGATTTTTTTTTTCAATTTTAGTAACAATAACATGTTTTGTTTCAATAATCATAGCCATTCCAGAAATTTTTACACCCCCACACTTTATTTCTTGTACAACCGTACATAGCACAATGATGACTCATGTTCTACTAGATCTATAGCTTGGGTAAAGATATTATCTTTCTAGGTTCCAAGCTTGTAACATAAGTTCATAATAAAAATTTATAAAGCTCAAAGGGTCTCAACAAGGGAAAAAATTAATCACAAGATAGGCTATTTGGCTCATGTAGTTCAAAACAAAGAAAGCCTTAATCATGTTCATGCATGTATGTATCAATGTGATCTTAAAGAGAATCAAGGCAAGTTCTAGAGAAACAAATCCATGGAAGAATATCTTTCAAGAAGAAAAAGGATGAGACTGATGTGAATGTGTCAGTCTAAAGGCTCAAAATCTAACCAACTTTTGTCTATGAAATTTAGTCATTACCATTCTTAAGGAAAATAACTAAACCAAGTAATGACAAATTAGAAGATTACTTATTCAATAATGTTGTGAATTTTTCAAGCATAGTTAAATCTTGTTCATGACATCCTCAACTTCAAATCATCAAAAACCACCAAAACAAAGGGCAAAACTAACTCTCTCCCAATTTTTTTTTTCAAAAATAAAAGCAAAAATAAAATAAAAATTACAAAAACATGACCTAAACCTAAATCCCCTCCCGCACACTTAAAACTTACATTGTCCCCATTATAAGGTCAAATGCAAAGAAGATGCAAAACTAACCATAATATAAATGCAGAAATAAGAATGAAATAAGAAAAAGAAACACAAACTCCCCTTGGGTTGCTTCCTAAGCAGCGCTTTTGTTTATAGTTGTCAGCACGACTCAATGCTTCCTCCTTCAATCAATGTAAACTAGTTGTTCAAGATCCAATTTTGCAACATTTTCAACTTATAGTCCTTGATAGAAAGGCTTAAGTCTATGACCATTCATTGTGAAAACTTTGGAAGTTACCGAAGTCTGAATTTCAACTACACCATGAGGAAAAACATTCATAGAAATAAAAGGTCCATTCTAATGAGAATGTAACTTACCTAGAAACAGATAAAGTCTTGAATGGTACAAAACAACTTTCTGACCAACTTTAACTCCTTCCTAGAGACCATCTTGTCATGAAAAGCCTTCATCTTTTCCATGTAAATCCTTGTATTCTCGTAAGCATCATTGTGAATCTTCTCTAACTCTTATAGTTGCAATTTCTTGTGCTCTCAATTTTCATCCATGTTCATGTAGAAATACTTGATAGGCCAATAAGCCTTGTGTTCTAACTCAATAGGATGGTGACATAATTCCTCAAATACTAAACAATAAGGTGACATACTAATGGGCATCTTGTATATAGTCCTATACGCCCACAAAGCATCATCTAGGCGCAAACTCCAGTCTTTTCTATTGGGATTAACTATCTTTCCAAGAATAGACTTGACCTCTCGATTTGATACTTTAGCTTGTCCACTGGTTTGCGAATGATAGGTGATTGACACCTTATGGATTACATGATATTTTCTCAACAAAGCTTTAATTGTTCGATTACAAAAGTGAGTGTCTTGATCACTTATCAAAGCTTTTGAGATTCCAAACTTAGAGAATATGTTAACCCTGATAAAATTCACAATAGCCTTAGAGTCATTAGTCTTGGTGGCCTTAGCTTCCCCCCATTTCGAAACATAGTCAACAACAAGTAATATATAAACAAAACTAAAAGAAAGAAGGAACGCCCCCATGAAATCATTTCCCCAAATGTCAAAAATTTCCTAGACTAGTATGGAGGTTTATGGCATCTCATTTCTTTGGGAAATATTACCTATCCTTTGACAATGATCACACAACTTGCAAAAAGAGCATAAATCTCAAAACAAAGATGGCCAATAAAAACTACACTAACACTTTTCTTACCGTTCTCTTAGCTCCAAAGTGACATCAAAAAGCATAAGAATGACAAAAGGTGAATATAAAAAGAACATCATTTTTAGGAATATACCTTCTTATTTCTTGATTTGCACAATGCTTCCACAAGTATAGGTCACCCCACATATAATATTTTGCATCGCTCTTGAACTTGTTTCTCTAAGATTTAGACAAACAAGGAGGAATATGTTAGCGACCAAATAGTTTACCATATTCGTACACCAAGGCAATTTCTCATTCACAGAGAATACTTGCTCATCAGGAAATGTTTCTTGCAGATGAAGTTCATCCTCCACAAGGACTAATTGACTCAAATGATTTACAACACGATTCCTTATCCCTCTTTTGTCCTAAATCTTCAATTCAAATTCCCTCAAGAGAATTATCCACCTCATCAATCTTAGCTTTACTTTCTTCTTCATCAGCTGCATGATCAGAATAAATAATGACTTTATTACCAAGCAGATAAGATCTAAATTTTTTCAAAGCAAAGACAACATCTAAAAGTTCTTTCTCAGTGGTGGAATAATTTCTCTGAGCATCATTCAATGTTCTTGAAGCATAATAGATGGGATGAGATGCTTTACCAATTCTCTGACCTGAAATAGCACCCACAGAATAATCACTTGCAGCACACATTATCTCAAAAGGAACATTCCAATTAGGAGATTGGATAACTGGAGTTGAAGTCAATAGTTCCTTTAGCTTGTCAAATTCCTTTTTGCACCCTTTATTAAACTCAAAAGCTATATCCTTTTGCCGTAGCTTGCATAGAGGCAATGCTATTATAGAGAAGTCCTTGATGAATCTTCAATAGAAACCTGCATGTTTAAGAAAGATTGAACTTCCTGCACACTAGTAGGAAAGTTAAAGACTGAATGATATCAACTTTAGCTTTATCCACCTCAATTCCACCAAACGAAATAACATGAGCCAAAACTATGTTGTTTTCAACCACGAAGTGACATTTTTTAGAATTTAACACAAGGTTGGTTTCTATGCATCTTTGAAGAATAAGTGTAAGGTTATGAAAGCAATTATCAAAGGAGTCTCCATGAATTGTGAAATCATCCATAAAATGCTCAATATAATCTAAAAAGATGCTAACCTTACACCTTTGGAAAGTGGTTGAGGTGTTGCAATGGCCAAAGGGCATCTGGTGATATGCAAAAGTTTCGAATGGGCATGTGAAAGTTGTTTTCTCTTGATCTTCTGGAGTAATTGCAATCTGGAAATAACCTGAATAACTATCAAGGAAACAATAGTGAGAATGACTAGCTAATCTCTCAAGCATTTGATCAATAAAATGCAAAGGAAAGTGGTCCTTGAGAGTTACAAAATTTAATTTTCTATAATCTATACAAACTCGCCACCCATTCTGAGCACGAGTGGGAACCAACTATCACTCTAATTTCTCACCACGGTAATTCTAGTCTTTTTAGGAACCACTTGAATTGGACTAACCTAACTATTATCAGAAATAGGATAAATCACTCCAACTTCAAGAAGTTTGATGATTTACTTTTTTACTACATCCATGATTAGTGGGTTCAATCTCCTTTGTGGTTGATGAGAAGGTTTTGCTCCCTCTTCAAATATAATTTGATGCATGCATATCAATGGGTTGATTCCTTTGATATCTGTAATTGTCCAACCAATAGCCATCTGATGCTCCTTAAGAACTTTCACAAGCTTCTCTTCTTATGATGTACTGAGTTTACTTGAGATGATCACTGGTAATGTCTCTTCCTCTCCAAGGAACACATACTTGAGATAATTGGGCAGAGGCTTCAAATCTAGAATAGGGGCCTGCAAAACAGAGGGTAAAATTCTCTTATTAGAAATTGGTAATTCAACATGAGGAACATTACTTGGTTTTGGTGACTTTGGAAAGTCATCCAACGCTGCAAGAGTTTCTTACAATTCCTTTGTCCATGGTAAATCTTCATTCTCCTTCTCAAGATTCTTGCGAATAACAACTTCTAATTCATCTTTGCCATTAATTTCAAAAACTTTCTATGCACAAGAATCAATCACATAAACAAAATAAATGGATTTATCATCATTAGGATACTTCATGGCATCATAAAAGTTAAAATTAACAATTTCACCATCAAATTCCATGGTGAGTGTGCCATTATAAACATCTATCTTAGTTTTGGATGTCTTTAGGACAAGTTTTCCTAATAGAATGAGATTAATGTGATTACTATTCTCCATATCAAGCCCATAAAAATCAGCAGGAAAGACTAAATCATTGACTTGCACCAGCACATCCTCAACTATACCTTTTGGATATGCATTGGATCTATTTGCCAATTGAATCATGATACTAGTCTTATTCAAAGGTCCAAGTTTCAAAGAAGCATATAAATAATAAGGCATAACATTAATGGAAACTCCTAAATCTAACATAGCTTTATCAAGTTTAGTATTGCCTATCATACAAGGGATAGTGAACATACCTAGATCTTTGCATTTTGTAGGGTTTTTTTTTTTGAATGATTGCAGAAATATTCTCCTCTACTCTTATGTTCTCATACCTTTTAAGTTTCTATTTTCTCTTTATTGTATATAATTCTTTTAGGAATTTAGCATAATGAAGCGCTTATTTAATGACATCAAAAAGGGGAATGCTTACCTCGCATTTACAAAAAGTCTCAAATAGATCTTAATATTGTTCAATTTTTGAAGATTCTACTAAAGCCTCTAGAAAAGGTGGTACTGGTTTATATTCAGAAAGATGTGGAAATTATGCTTGGCTACTTCATTGTCCTTGGAATGTTTTTGTCTGTAATAATGCTTTTCCCTTTTGTTTGCTCCACTAGTGTAGGAGTTGCCTTTGCTAGAATTTTGACCTCTTTACCACTCTTCAAAATGATTACACCCACATTTTCTCTTGGGTTCACCACTGTTTGAGAAGATAATTTTTCTGAACTTTGTGTCTCTAGCTGATTGATTGTTGTTACCATCTGACTCATCTGATTCTCCAAATTCTAAATGCTAGCCTTCATCTCTTGTTGAAATTACAAAGTGTTAGAGGTAAGAAACTTAACAATATATTTCAAAGATAGAATAGAGTTAGAAGTTTGTCTGTGTTGTTGTCTAGGTGGGTATGGTTGTTTGTCCTGCTAGAAATTGGGGCAATTTTGAGTTGTGGGTTGATTTGATTATGGATTTCCATAACTGAATTTGGGGTGATTCCTTCATCCTGGGTTATATGAGTTAGAATAAGGATCATACTTTTTCTATAGTTGTCCAGAAAAACCACCTATTGCATTCACTTGCTTAATAAGTTTATCTTGAAGAGTTGGGCATGCATCAGTTGGATGTCCTACGATCGAACAAATTCCATGAGCTTTCGCTGCCTGCATATTTCCTACAGCCAATTGATGAACAAGAGAAGTTTGACCTGCAATTTGTTATTCAAGGGAGGAAACACTTACCTCATTAATAGGCTTGGATACAGAGTCAAGCCTATTGCCAAATTGTTGTGAGTTGGCTACCATATTTGCAATCAAATTCCTTGCAGCTTTAGGAGTTTTATCCACCAAAACTCCTCCACTAGCAGATCAATCATGCTTCTTTCAGTGGATAAAAGTCCCTCATAGAAATACTGGATGAGTAACTATTCACTAATTTGATGATGGGGGCAACATGCACATAATTTTTTAAAATGCTCCCAATATTCATATAGGGATTCTCCACTATGCTGTCTCACACCACAAATTTCTTTCCTAATGTTGGCTACCCTTGAAGCTAGAAATTATTTCTCTAAAAATAACCTCTTCATCTCATTCCATGTTGTAATGCTCCCAGATGGTAGATAGTAAAGCCAATCCTTAGCCAAATCCTTCAAAGAGAATGTAAAGGCTCTCAATTTTATCTTCTTTTTAGTTACTTCTATTGGTTTCATACTCGTACATACCTTGTGAAACTCCCTTAGATGCTTGTGAGGATCTTCACCTACAAGACCACAGAAAGTGGGCAAGAGATGAATTAGTCCAGATTTTAATTTAAAATTAATAGTAGCATTTAAAGTAGGAAACGTTATGCATAAGAGTTGTTGATCCAAACTAGGTGTGGCAAGCTCTTTCAAAGTTTGATTTCTAGCCACGACTTTCTCCTTTTCTGAATTCCTCTGAGCTTCACTTCTTAACCTATGTAAAGTTAATACAATTTCTGGTTCATAATACAAATCACCTTTATTAGAAGATCGTGTAATAGTTATAAACAATTAAGGAGAATTTATTGAATCCTAAAATATAAAAATAAAAATAAATAGGAAAAATCACAAAAGCACAAAAATCAACTAAAATGCCTCCCTAGTAATGGTGCCAAAAATTTAGTGTGCTATCGTAGACAACAAAATTTAAAACCTTACTCTAATTAAATTACTTGTAGTAGGGTGAATAAGGGTCAATCTCTGGAGGAGTATCTAGTTTAGTTTTTTGCAATGTGAACAAGAAAGGGGCATTTTGAATGTAATGAAGAAAGTGTTATAAAAGAAATCTATCAGAGAAGAAAACCTTCATTCAACTCAACATCCACCATCAGAATCTCATAACTGATCATTGATACAATTATAAATCAATTCATACTTTAAACATTCACCATTGGAATTATTTTTTCCATCTCTCCTTCAACATAGTTAATTAGAAACCAATGTTCTAATTAACCTTAACCACTAAACAACCCAAGACCAGCATTAAAGGTTTAATTTAATAGTAGCTTTAAGATTTGCAAAGATTGATAAAGCTAAACAACACAAACACATATGGTAGTATTTAATTTAGTTAAATATTCTTTCTAAAATTTAATAACTGCAACAATAACAGATTATTAAACCCTAATTGCTTCACAAATTAAAGTGATCAAATGATTACAGATTTGATATCTAATCTAGCAATATATTGCAATGAATAATAAAATAGTAGGACTCCTAGGAATGAAGCATAACAATCATAATCAGGAACAAAGAAGAATATTCAATATTCAAAGTATAAATTAAATAATTAAAATGAATTAGATCTCATAGTATGTTGATTCTAAGGTTTTGTCTTCTTAAACCAAGAATAAAAGTTTAGCCACACAGGGCCATGAAATCATAAACAGAATAAAATAGAAAAGAGAAAAGAGAAAAGATTCTATGTTGAAAGCCGCTAAGAAGTCCTCTCCAAACCCTAGCAAAAGAACCCTAAAAAACACTAGGAAATTGTTATTTATGTAGTCAAAAATACGCAAAACAAAAATTTTTGTAGCTTTCAAAAAGTAGGAACGAAATTAGGCATCGCTGACACCACATTGATGTTCAGTGGGTAGTGGTGTGAAGTGGGTTTGGGTCGATGGTGTCGGTCTGCTGCCTCTGACCACTTTGCTTCCTGTCGCTTCTCCTTTGCACTTCATCCTAACTTTAGAATTATTTTTGTATTTGCCATTGATGTAGTCCTTATCTCTCAAAACTTCTAACATGAAAGTTATAGAAATTTTTCTTGTATTTCCAGAACATCTTTAATCATCTCTATCAGAATTCGGATGAGAGAGTTATGCCCAAAATATGGAGTTATGTTGAAGTTATCCAAAATCCTTCAATTGACTTCTTTTTGTACATAACCACTCTAACTGTCTCCTAAATTAGAATATAAGAATAATGAGTGTATATAGGATTCAAATAAGTATAAATGCTAAGTATTAAGGGAATAAAATATGATATTTTGCATTCTCATCATAGAGCTAACCAGAAGATGGCGAATTTCAAAGAGAGATAAATGAAACATTCTTCTGCATTAAATGAAGTCTACCTACTTTTAACGATTGGAATTCAAAGCTAGGTATAAGAGAAGTAAAGCTAGAACAAGAAAAATAATAGTTGCATTTTACTAAACTCCATCTTTCATTTACACAAAGAGCAACTTAAAGCCTTCACGCTATAACCTTCTACTCTCATTCATTAATGCTAATAATAACCTTTTGGAAGATCATTTACTTCTGCAATCAAAGCTTTCAATTCTTCCCCTAAAGTGTATTTAATTCTTTTGTATTTATTTCTTTGATTGCCTTGAGTTGGTATTGGGAACTAAACTCAAGAAGAGTTGTACAAGTCTGTTGGAGTGTATCTCACAACCAGTAGCTACATTGTGTTTACATCACCTAGAGCTGCAATCTAGAAGAATGCAAAGGCACTAGTGGTTATGCCCCTTAGAGATATAATCTAGAAGATTGTAGAGGCACTAGTTGTTAATCCTCCTTGAGCTTGAATCAAGAAGAGTGTTAAGTGCATTAGTTGTATTTATGCTAAAGTGAGATAATGAAACCTAAGTCATTAGAGAAGAGTGCCTGGGAGAGTGGATTAAAGTCGTTGACTCAAACCGTGATTTCTGTCTAATTATGGATTGCTTATATTATTTTCAATGAATTGTTAAAGGGGACTCTAATCCTTCATGGGGTAAAGTAGAAATTTTTAATAATCCAATCCACCCCTCCCTTCTTAGGTTTTTGCCTTGCCTACGAGACCAACATAAAGTACGCTATAGTGTTTATAATAGTTTGACTCTATATTGATTCTTACTCCACTTCTCTAAGATAGCCTTTCTCTTCTTTCCACTAGAATACTTTTCTTCTAAATACTTATTAGTTTCACTAAGTTCACCAACTAAATCTTATGACTTATCATTTCAAGTAAGTCTTCTTACAAAACTAAACTTTTACTGCAAGTCACCCAACTTACAAAACCCACATTTTACAAAGTGCGAAAACTTAAGAATGCTCATGCAATATAGTTACCTCTTACTAGGCAACATTTGTACATAAAAGGAATAAGTAAATAAAGATTTTACTCAATATAAAACCATTTTTTGAACTCCTTCTGAAGTCAGAATTGATGGAGCTTGAGTATTGATCAAAATTGGAGTGCAATGCAATTAAACACTCCTTGGAAGAAAACTTTTTTCTTATAAATGCACAAATGTAGGGTCTTGAATTGCAAAAACTTATTTTCCCTTCAAATGAAATCTTTATTTATAAGCCTTTGAAGGACTCATGGCCATTTGAAATTAAGCTATTGAGATTATAGCCATTGAATCTTACTAGTGAAAGATACAAAAATTATTTAATCATAAAGATAGTCATCTATGGGACATGAAACTCCTCTGTCATGAGTGCCTTGAAGGCATCTATTGATCATCTCTATAGACTTCTTTGGTGTCAATGACTATTGTCAAATATAATGATAGACCTTTATTGGCATGAAAGGTTTCCTCTATGAATGCCTCAGTTGGAGAGTAGCCATTAAAATTTTAATGGAAAACCTCTATAGTAAACTAATTCTCCTCTATGAACTCCTTTATTAGCTCTAACAACTTCAACTACTACCAATGACTAGTTTGCAAACCTCTATAGTTTTTGAAGTTCTCCTCTATGATCTCCTTTGTGAAGAACTTTGACTTGGACATGATACTAGATTCTTTTGGAGACCCTTATCAGTGTATATTTCTCTCTGAGTTCTCCTCTATAATGCAAACTCTCATAAAACTTAGTGCTTACATGTTTTCTTCCATTTTGACTTATTTTATGGTGTGTTCCAACCAATTTGAGTTGTTCTTTAATAAAGCTTAGTCCTTAAATATGTTTGATTTGATTTCTTTGTGTTAAACTTGTGTTTTTCATTTTGACTTTTATAACACCTGGGAAAAAAGTTGTTAGTGCTCTCTTTTGTCACTTATATGTTTGCTCATCATTAAAACTAATTGTCACTCATATGTTTATTCATCATCAAAGCTATATTGTTATTATATATTTATCATCAGAATCAAGTAGTTATCGAGTTTGGCCTCAACACTTATCATATTAAGATTAAACATCATTTTATTTATAATCATAGACAAAATCATGATGGTGAATTAGAATTAATTTTTATTAATGATTAACTTTCAAACATTTTTACTAAGCTACTTGTAGATGAGTAATTCAAGTATATTTGAAGGGAACTAGGTTTGTTAAATTAGAGCACTTAAATATTTTTTTCCATTAGTGTTAATGTATGCTCCATATATTTTGTTTGTTATGATAACTTATCAAATTTATTAAATGCTCCAAAATCCATTCATGTTGAAATTGTTCACATAATTAGTTGTTTAAATGTGATTTCAATATCAAGTATGAAATTTATTGAAAAGCATGATGCACAAGTATTTTAACATATTTAAAATCTTCCTTTGTTTAAAAAAATGTTTATATGTGAGTTTATCATATTTCATATAGTGGTTTTTCATTTTATAATTTCTTTGTGGTTTGGGGAGACCAATCACCCAATGCCTCAGTCCATGTAACAATAATGTTCACTATTTTATTAGGTGAGTGCCCATGGGAAACTAGCCACCTAATGGATTGAGATTATATATGGGACATGAATGACTAAACGTCCATTTTACCCATTGTCATTTCCCGTGTTTCATCTCAAGCCTCTAGAGTAACTTTGCGATCTCTCCATTTTCCATTTCACTTTTCTAATGGCTCATAAAATTGTTTTGCTATTAGACCTAGTTGCTCAACCAATACTTCTAAAGCTAAGAGACTTAAAGTAGAGTAGACAATTAAATGTCTCCATGAAGAACCCATGGAGGAATTGAAGTTGGAGAACGCAAATACAAAAGAAGAAGTGAAACCTACTAAAGATAACTTTTGGAACCATATCTATAAAGCCAAGTAATACTAGCATTACATCTTTCTTCAAGTCCTAGAAGGTAAATTAGTTGATTTCGATTTCCTAGATGCATGCAAATTTGAGGTTTCAACTTAGCTTGAGAAACAAAAATGGAAAGAGTTATTAATGTATGAAGATTAGTATAATGCTAAGTCTTTTGGATTGTTCTATACTAAACCACCTTCATAGGATGACAAAATAATGTCTTAGGAGTGAATATTTTCTTGGTTATACATGAAAAGTACTAAGAAAGTTCTAGAAACTATGTTGAATTACCATGTGTACAATACCCTACACTTACGAAGAGGCATGAGTATTGTGAAGTATTACTTGGAGTAGTAATTATTATTCCATTGAAAAATGTTTGCGAATATTAGAGATGTGAAGATGAGATTAACATTTAAATTTTACAAAATATCCTTGGAAATTCCCTAGTGCCGTAGGTTAGATGTAAAGAAGTTATCATTGAAAGTGAGGCAAGAGTCTTATAGGGAGTTTTAAAAGGGGCAAAAATGAGCATAATTTGGATAATGGTCAAGTATGAGACACCCCACATCCAAAGTGAATATGGTACTAATAAATGGGATGCGACTCACTCTAATTTTAGATACTTTAAGTAGATTTGGAGAATGAACTACTCAAGAAGCACAAGAAAGTTGATATATTTAATGAAACCTTGGTGAATTGAATGGGCATTATCCAAGTTAGGAGAGCATGGGTGTCGACTGCCTTGTTGGAAATAAACATGAACAATCTTCACCATTCATTTAAATATGCTATTATTTTTGTCTTATATTAAAATAAAAAGTTTACTTTAATAAGTAATCTAATTTTAGAAGTATTAGATTACCCAATATGCATTGACTTAGGTTTTTATGGTTAGCCAAGCATTGTTATAATATGGGTATGATACAATAGAATTAGTAGAGAGTATTGAACAATAAAATTTTTTATGGAATTTGGGTCGTATTAGAGTGTTCATTTTGGGCCCATAGAAATTAATGCCGCTAGATTTTCCACCAAAGATTATAGAGGAGGATTAGTTAGTACCACAACAAAATTGAATGTTCAACTGGCAACTATCATGATAGAGTATAAGCTCACTAGCACAAAGGGAAAATAGTGGGTTTTCCTACTGACATTGAGGAAGGTGTAGTAACACAATAAGCATTGTAGATCTCACCGGGCATGAAGAAAGTAAGGCTAACTTTGTTTAGTCAACAACAATGCTATCCCCATATTAGTGGATTTCACCAACAAGGAAGAAGAAAGGGAAACAGAGATTTTCTCATTAATAATGAAGAGAAAAAATGAAGTTCTTCAATTTTTTTTTAATTTTTTTTCAGTGACTAAGGGATCCAATCCAGCGTGATTACCATCGATGAATGGTCATAATAGCAAGGGCAAGCAATTTGACAAATTGGACTAGCCAAACAATGGTTACTAGTGCAAGCAAAAAATAAGCAATACTGGTAGCATGAACCCATCCAACTAGTTTCTATGGTTTTCTAAAGGTGATGCATAGGAAGTTTTGTCTGATGCGACAGATGGAAGATAAAGGGTAGAAATTGATGAGTTCATATTTTGGGATTTGCATGTCCAAATCAGGTGGTCCAGGAGTCAATTCCTATATTTTACAATATTGTGAACATGATTGATAGGTTAGATTGAGTAAATTATGTATCATTTAATTAGAACTTTAGCGAGAAGTTTATTAGTAATTTAGTTTGTGTATTTTATTCAAATTTGATTGTATAGGCATTAATTCCAAGTGAAAGATGTTGATAGTAGTAGCAATGGAAAATTGACATTTTCAAATTACAGAACTTAGAGAATTAAAGGAAGTAATTATCTCTAAAAACATGACCTCTTTGATGTGATTGATGAAGAAGATATCAAAGGACCAAGAGTTGGTTAGTTAATGTTAATTTGGAAGAGGAAGAAAGAGAAGGGTCTTATTGTCTTCAAGAAGATGTTGTGCCAAGAGATCTAGATACAAGTTGAAAATCTTGATAATTTATCTCAAGTTTTGGTTGAACTTGAGAAGATAATTGGTAAAAGTGGGATTCAAACTATGCCTGTGGAATATTTTATGGTTGATTTTGATACTGATGAATTTAATGAGAATGAAATTATTAAAGTTGAGATATGAAAAGAACAAAGTGAAGCAATTATCAAGCCAAAAGAAGTGGAATGCATAACACTTGACAAAAGGCCAAAAGAAAATTCAAATATCACAAGATGGAAGAATTATTAAAAATATGAGTGATATGTAGGGTACAAAAAATCTAAATCAAGATGTTAATGAAAATAATTCTATTATTTTAAATAATAAGAGAACTGATGAGAGAAAAATTGGGATTAAAGAAAAATTGAAAGCTTTAGAAAAGAAGGAAATTGAAGATATAAAATGTGAGGTCTTTATTAATGAAGTAATGAAGGTATATACAATTCGAAGAGACTTTGGAGCATTTGGAATAAGACCATTATGAAATATAACTGCTGTAACACTATTGATTTTTTATCGTTGGAGAGGTAGGTGCTACTATAGGCGGTTGTGCCCCAGGCGATATTGCAGGAGGCTACCCTATCATTGCAATTGTTTAGTGAGAACGCATCTCCCTGAAGCTTTGCAGCTGGCTGGCATATCAGTTGTGACCTTTAAAGCCTTTGAAATCGCCATTGAAGTTCAAAAATGTGTCTTTCCTTCATAATATCTTAGCAAAAATATCATTAGCTTAATTCAATTCATTAACAAGTTTTGTTAATCATCAAAACTAAACCCTTGGACTTAACAAAAAGTTATTTACCTATCCTTATCAATTGCATGGATGCCAATGAAGACTTAGATTGACATATCAATAATTATTTAGAGGATTTACAATTTGTGAAAGAAGTTATAGATTTAGTATTAACTAATGAAAGAAAGATAACAAGAGAATTACGAGATGGAGAAAGAAATTTTGAATTTAAAGAATTAATGGTCAAGATGAAGTTAATTAAGTTGAAGATTTTTTCAAGATGCAAATTTATATCATGTAGTGTTTACTTCAATACATATGGCAATAAAAATAAAAGCAATCAACATGACTCAAGTGCAATTAGTATTTCACAAGTCCAAGAATTTGTTGGCAAACAAATTTTCAAGATCATTAATCATTACAGATTTTACAAAGGTTGCATTTTAAATTTAGCTTTAAAAACTTTTTGGCTAAAGTAAAGCAAGTGTGATGAATGAGAGACTAAAAGAAAAACAAAGCACAATGCATTATCTTTTATAGTGGTTCAACTTGAGTTGGGATCCAAAATAATGCAAGTCTCTACTTGTAAAAACTATACTTAATACTGTAAGCTCTTTGCTTATAATAAATAGAAAAGAACTTGTACAAAAATATGATTCTTAATTAGGAAAGACTGTACACAATGTAAATTGAACACAATATAAAGTTTATAAATAAAACTCAGATTTTCAAACTCATTAAAGATTGAAGTTGATGTTGCTTTGAGGTCAAATCAAAGTTAATGTGCAATTGGATTTGAAGCTATTTTGGAAGAAAACTTTTTAACTTTGTTAATGCACATGAATGATGTTTTCGAATGTCTAACTCTTTCTTCCAACATCTTGATCTTCTATTTATAAGCCTTGGAAGGGATTAGAGTAGTTGCCATTATGCTTTTTAAGATTTAAGCCATTTTAGATGACTTGCAAACTACTGAAGCAAAAGCTGATGGTGGTGGCTATAAACCTCTGCAGATGACATCTGGACCTTTGTAGGTTAGGTGAACTTGTTAGTGACCATTGCGACATTAAATGTAGATCTCCAAGGGAGGACTTGTTTCCTCTAAACACTACTGGTGAGTATGTCTTCTGTCTAGTGACCTCTCTAGACCTCTGAAGGTTGGGACTTATCGTCTGAAGCTTGTCTAAAAGTCTGAAAATTCCAACTACCACCAACAGCTAGTTTTTGTAGACCTTTGAAGGTTGAGGTATCCTTTGTAGACTCTTCTGAAAGCTTCATTATACTTAGTTATTTTTCAGAGTGTTCTTGACACTTTTGTAGAGGAAATATCTTTCTTCTAAGCTATCCTTTGAACTGTAAAAACTTAGTCTTTATTTGCATTTACTTATCTTCTTCCTTTCTTACTTGTTTAGTGATATGTATAAGTTGATAAATAGAGTTCTTAAATCCCTTAACACTTTAAATTTAATTTCTGTGTGTCTTTCTTTGGTTTTATTATTTAATTCTATAACACTTAGAAATAAACTTTTTAATACCCTCTTTTTCATTGATGTATTTGCTCATCATCTAAACTTAGTTATTTAAACTTGTTCATCATCAAAATCAAGCTAATTAAATGGGTTAGTCTTAACACTTACAGATGGAGGATGTGAGGAACAAGTTCTAGTAGAAGATGTTTTAGCTCAAACTAATGATCACTATTATTGCTGTTTGGGTTGCAATCCAACTTGCTCCCTATATAATCTTGAATAAAGATCATACATGGCAAAGAAAATGTCAAAGGGCGTTGGGGGTAGTCTTAGCATGGGCACTCCAACTCTCAAGTCAGTAAAGAAACTTAGTTGGGGGTATGAATAATAATGAAAGAGCTTGTTTCTCAAAGAGCTTTTTTAAGAAAGTGCATACCTGGTATATTTATAGTTGAGCATAAGGAATATATGTATGTAGGGATATACATAATCCATATGCAGATGGGATGAGGATTTCTATCTAAAGGAGGATTCTAGAAGAATAGACATCCCTAGTTCTTTTAGGATTTTATTTTAGGGAACGATTCTAGAGTCTTATAGAACCACATTGCAGTTGGAAAAGGCATCCCATTAGAATAAGAATCTGATGTGGCGTGGTGCCAGCTGGATAATGGATATCCAGTATTAGAGATTCCTAATACTAGTTCCCCCTCAAGGAGATGTGGTGGAATCCACCTTCTCATTTTCTCGATCTTATGTGCTTGCCTTCATTAGGTTCAATTTATGGAGAAATGCTTCCATTGTTCTAGTGCCCCTTGTTTAATAGTGCTTCTGCAAGCTTCTTTGTGAATGACACTCTAGAATGTGATAAGTGTGATAAATAATGCAATGCTCAAGCTTTTAAAGTAGTATAGCAGCTTCTTTTTAGATGACTTTCATTCTTACAAAAGAGATATAACTCAGAGGTTTTTGAAACATAGATATTCATTATGCAAATCTAGAACATGCTGATGAGGATATGTAAAATGTATTAAGAAATGAAACTAAAAAATATTATTAGTTTACCTCCTTTTTGGTGCTTACTTTACTGCCTTCCCTTCAATTTTGTTGAGACGAAATGTCGACTACTCAGTTAAGTATGCCCTTCAACTTAGTTGATCCAAAATTATGATGACTCAGTTGAGCAAGAATTTTGATGACTCAGTTGAGTGTGCCCTTCAGCTCAGTTAAGCCAAAATTTTGATGACTTAGTTGAGTGCGCCATTCAGCACAGTTGAGCCAAAATTTAAACAACTCAGTTGAGTGTGCCCTTCAACCTAGTTGAGCCAGAATGTCAACAAATTAATTGAGTATGCCCTTTAGCTTATTAGTTGAGCCAAACATCTTGATGACTTAGTTGAGTGTGCCCTTTAGCTTAGTTGAGCCAGAATTTTAATGACTCAGTTGATTGCACCCTCAACTCAGTTGAGCTAGAATTTTGATGACTTAGTTGATGGGCCCTTCAACTCATTTGAGCTAAAATTTCAATGACTTAGTTAACACACCCTTTAGCTCAGTTGAGTCAAAACATCGACGATTCAATTGAGTGTGCCCTTAAGCTCAATTGAGCCAAAAATTTGATGACTTAATTGAATCACCCTTCAGCTTAGTTGACCTACCCTTTGTTTTTGTTGAATTGGATGGTTTTCTAAGACCACTTTTTTGTTTTTATCAAGAGGGTTAAATAACTCATGGAAAATTTATGGATTATTATTTTAACCATCATACATTAATGGGGAAGATAACATAAAAGGGGTTGTAAAGATTTTATTAGTAATACATCCTTAGCTACTCAACATTCCATGTTCATGGAATACTTCTTCTATTCAATTTTTGTAGCCTATAGGTCCCATTTTCCAAGACTTTTATGACTCTATAGGGTCCTTCCCAGGAGTGGGCCAATTTTCATTTTGTGTGGGTAGGATTACTGACCGATGCTTCCTGTAAGACCAAGTCTCCATCTTTGAAGTCCCGCACTCAGACCTTTTTGTCATAGTATTATCTAACTTGGGCCTGGTGCCGTGCTATCCTAGCTTGGGCATTGAGCCTTGTTTCCTTAAGTGGGTTTATATTAGTCTCCGGTGCTTCCTCATTTACTCTTGGATTGAATTTTTTCATTTGGGTGGAAGGGATTTGTAGCTCTATTGGGATCATATCCTTGGATCTGTAGGTTAGCATGAACAACGTTTTGCTTGTGGACCTTTGTAGTGTCATTCTTAATGCCCATAACACTTTTGGATGCTTATGGTACCAGCTTCTCCTGGATCCTTCCATCTTCTTCTTCAGTTCCTTCATGATACATCTATTTGTGGCTTCCATTAGTCTGTTGGTTTGTGGATGTGCCACTAAGGAAAACTTTTGCCATATTCCATGGGAAGCGGAGAATGTCCTGAATGGTTTACCTTCAAACTGGGTCTTTAAACTGGGTCTTATTGTCTATGATAAGGACCCCTAGTAAATTGGCTTCCACCCATGATGAAATTTTGAGCCTACTTTATTGAAATAGATAGAGTAGCTTTAGCTTTCATCCACTTTGTAAAATTATCTATAGTAACAAATATGTACTTCCTTCTTCCTATAGCTGGAGGGAAGGGAGTTTGGGAATATTGGCATGCTTCTGGCATTTGTCATATTTTTTGACATACTCTTTCAATTTGGCAGCTATGGTGGGCCAGTATATCCTCACCTTATGGCTGAGGATTTTTACACATATTTGGTTTGAGCATTCCCTCCCATGTATTTGCTTGAGGATTTACTCTCCTTTCTCATTTAGTTACACATTGGAGTTGTAGGTGTGAGTGCCCTCTTCAATACAACTTATCATCTAGGTATATAAATTTTGCTGCAAAATGTGCCAACATTTTAGCTTCCATTGGATCCACTAGTTTCTCCCCAACCCCCCTCTTCAAATATGCATGTATGGGATCCATCTAGGATGATTCTTGGTTCTCTATGGCCACCTATTCAACTTCTATGGTGCTGAGGTTTGTGACATGTTCCACCAAGATGGTTCTTTAGGGGGGCGAAGGATGGTGTTGTGGCTAGACTTGATAATCTATCTACCTACTCATTCTTTTCACTTGGTATTTGTATAATATTTGTGTTTTGGATTCATTCCAACATTGCTTTAGTGGCTTATAAGTGCCTATTTGGCCTAACAGTGAAATTTAAGCTCATTTATATAGAGAGCTTTTTCTAAAAGCTCTGAATTGGAGCTTCGAATTAAAATCCAAAAATTGACTTTTAAGGTTTCCAAAAAGTGCATAGATGTTCCAGCCAAACAAACATGTATAAAACAGAAGCATGTTTTGGCATCAAAAAGTGCTTTAGAGCTCCCACAATGCACAATACATGGCCAAACAGGCGGCAAGTATTATATCATTACCGGCTGCTTGGCTTCATACTCTCCTGATAGTTGTTTCTCCACTAACTAGGAATCGCAATAGATAGTTAGATTTTGGATTTTAAGCTTCTGTGTGATTCTAAGTCCTACTAGTAAAGCTTCATATTTAGCCTCGTTATTAGTGGCAGAAAATCTGAATCGTAATGTACATTCTACCATAGTTCCTTCATGACCCTACAGGATAAAGCTGGTTCCTACCCCTTCTCTACTTAATGAGCTATCCACATACAAGTCCATGGGGGTGTTTGCTTAGGTTGTGGATCCTAGTAGATTTTTTGCCCTGCAGATTTGCAAGAATTGCTACTGATGTTGTCGAATCCATAGGAAGCGTTGCTAGTGTTTTCAGTTCTATAGGATGCACTACCTGTGTCACTAGATCCGGAGCCAAAGGAGATATATCATTTGGTGCAATGAGTGCTTTTGGTGATTCTTCTATCTTATTAGTACATTGTGCAAGAAAATCTACCATGCCTTTTTATAACCTTTCTTGATAGGAATTCAATCTCAAATTAACAAAGAGATTGGACAGATCCATCTTCTGCAAGAGTTGCTTGACAAGCTAATTAGTGTATTCTCAAATTGGGTGTCCTTGAAAATATGGTTGCAACCTTCTCATAGGGATTACCAGGGTAAAAGCAATCTTCTCTATTGTGGGATATCTTGCTTTCATGCCTCTCAAGATTCTGTTGACATGACAAATTGGATTTTGATGCTAACCTTGTTCTTTGAATAGAACTACAACTATTGTCTCAGATCCTATGGCCAAGTAAAGATATAGAGCTTCTCATCTCCTAGGGGCACTCAATAAAGGGAGGGAAGTGATGTATGATTTAAGTTCCTCAAAAGCCTTTTGTATCTCTAGGCTAACTTCGAGGTTGTCAGACTTCGTTGTTGGTTTTTGTGGAGGGCTTTATAAAATGAGAGACTTCTTTCCATTGACTCGGATAGGAATCTATTTAGTGTTGCTAGTCTCCTTGTTAATCGCTAGAGCTCTTTGACACTGTTAGGTGTTCTCATGTCTCAAATTGCTTGGATTTTATCTAGATTTGCCTCAATGCCTTGTTACGATATTGATAAGTGAATTTTATTCATTTATACCATATCTTTTGAGCTTAGCTTTTAGTAGATTTTTTAGCTAGTTTTAGTTGATTTATAATGTTTTTTTGTTTGTGTTTGTTTGCAAGCATTTGAGAGCAAAAAGAATGAAGAAAATAGGGAAAATTTAAGTTGGAATAGAGAGAGTTCAATGGAGTGTAGAAGATCAAGTAAGAAACAAAAAGGAGAATAAGTAATTGGCAAGCGCTACGGCATCTGATTCAAGAGATGCAATATTCAATTTGAATGAGCATAGATCAAGTGCTGTGATATTCAATTTGAGAGGCACGATGCTCACACTATATGGAGGAATATCAATGGCCAACATGTAGATGCCATGGGCCTCAATTCAGATGCTGCAACATTCACATCAAGCATAGTGACATCCAAATCAGATGCCATGACATCCACATACGCATCCTTTTTCTAAATCTATAGTGATGTTGAAATTATTGCAAGTGGTTTAAACCCTAATAATGGAGTATAAAAATAATGATAAACATGTCTTTAGGGACCTGTTAGCTAGGGTTGGAGACTGAAAAACAAGAAAGGAGGCAACTACACAAATTGGAAGGGAGATCTTCTTGCAAGGGAAGGGGAGTTGACAAGAGAGCAAAGAAGCTTAGAACACTATGTGGAGAAGTTTATCCATTGATCTTTCTTTGTTCATTTTCAATCATTTTCTTTTCTTAATCATGTTTAATACAATGTGTATTATTGTCTTTTATTTCATTATGAGCTAAGCACTTTAATCTAGGGGAACAATGTAGTCGGATAATGATTATTTGGTTTCAATATGTTTAATGCATTTCTTTATTTGTTCATTATCTATGATGAGTGTTTAATCCAATTTAATGCTTGTGAAAGAATGTTATCCCTTTTGACATGATTTATGATTTTATTTGAGGCTAAGAAATAATAATCGAGTTAGACCATGATTAATCACCATAAGATGATTATGATGATAGAGATATCCATGAAGCTTATGCAACTTTATGAGTTTCTTAATCTTAATGTATCTTGATTAGTTATGATTTTCATAAAGATGTAGGGAATTAGCTAATTGAGATAGGTTATTATGACTTGAGAAAGAATAGTAATTAATCAAGAAAGACTTATTGTCAACATTGGAGTAAACATTGATTGCTTAAACAGATGAAACAAAATTGGATTAATTGGGTAAATTTGGAAACCCCTAGATGTTTTAATCACTCTCTTTTATCTGTTTAGAATCTAAGTCATTGCCAGAGTCCATTAAATTTGATCTTTTCTTATTTTACACTTTGTTACCACATTCTAATCTTTCAAACAAAATTCAGAGTTATAGTAGTTGATAATTGGCATATATACATCCTTGTGGGAATAATATCTTACTCACACTTTATTACTTGTTAGCAAAAAAAATATGCAATAAGTTTTTGGCGTTATTGCCGAGGATGGTAGTATTGCCAATATCAAAACAAATAACTCTAATTTTGTTTTGGAGTTTTTCTTTTATCTTTGTTATTGATTGCAATTTTTGTTTCTTTTCAAGAGCTTTCATAAGTGTATGCAAAGATCTAAAAGCAGCAATTTGACCCTTTTAATTTGAGATAGAATGTACACTTTAAGGGATTAGAAGGGAGAGAAGAGCAATTTCCAGTCAATTGCAACCCATTATGATTGATCTAGGAGAAGTGAACAAGAATCATCCACCGCTATTGCTGCATGATTATGCATTGCCAACAGCTACTGGAATCCAACCTATGATAAGAAGACCAGCCATTGTTGCTAATAATTTTGAGAGCAAGCCAATAACCTTGTAGATGATCCAAGGAGCTCAATTCAATAATTCGTTGAATGAAGATCTGAACGCATACATTGCCAACTTCTTGGAGATATGTGATACCTTCAACTAGAATGGAGTCTCCAATGATTCCATTCACCTAAGGCTATTCCCTTTTTCCTTAAGGGATAAAGCAAAAGTTTGGTCGAATTCTCTACTTGCAAATTCCATCACCAACTGGGAAGATTTAGTGCAAAAGTTTCTTACCAAAATTTTTCCTTCAGCAAAAACAACAAGAATGCGGATGGAAATCAATAACTTTCCTCAGCATGAAGGTGAAACTCTCTATGATGCGAGGGAGAGATATAAGGAGTTGCTACGAAAGTTCCACACCATGGACTGCCCGAGTGGATGCAAGTTCAAAACTTCTATAATGGACTGACTAACAACACCAGGACCCTGATCAATGCATCTGCAGGAGGGCATTAATGAAGAAAACTGAATGTGAAGGTTATGAGCTACTAGAAGAGATGGCCACAAATAACTTCCAATGGCCAAGTGAGAGGACTGTGTCAAAGAAGCCAGCAGGATTATGAAATCAATCCTATTATGGCATTAACAGCTCAAATTGCAGTTCTCAAATAATAATTGCAAAAGAATCAAGTGGGAGTAAATGCCATTTAGACTCCTTAGACTTTTTGTGACTTTTGCTAAGGCAATTATTCCAACAAAGAATGCCAAATTGGAAATCCATTCATGCAACCTCAACAAGAATAAGCATAGTTTGTTAAAAATTTCAATAAGTAGCAAACAACCCATATTCCAACACATACAATCCTGGGTGGAGAAACCATCCAAATTTTTCTTGGAGAAATCAACAAATATGAGACAACATGATATTTCAGCAGTAACAAAGATTTCAATAGCAAAAGAAAAAGGTAAATTGCGAGATTGCTCTAGCCTAGCTTGCCAATACCATAAATAAATTCTCAGCCAAGGTTGATAATTTCAAGAATAAAATAGAATATTTTATTGCTAAGACAAGGGCCAATTTGCAGGACCAATCTGCATAGATTTGGAACTTGGAAGATCAATTGGCTCAAATGGCTAATACGTTCAACAATCGTCAACAAGGCAACCTACCCTGCAATACTGAGCTAAATTCAAGAGAGCAATGCAAAACCATCACTTTAAGAAGTGAGAAGGAATAGGAACCTCTAGTGAGCAATGAGAAAGATAAGTCAGAAAGTCAAGAGCAAGTGGAAGTCATTCCTAACCCACAACCATTACCTCCTCAATAGCCAACTGCTTCCATACCATTTCCTTAGCAACTAAAGAAAAGTAAATTGGACAAGCATTTTCCAATGCTTATGGAAGTTTCCAAAAAACCTCACATCAATATCCCTTTTGCTAATGAACTCATCTAGACGCCAAGCTATGTGAAATTTATGAAAGATATCCTATCAAACAAGAGGAAGTTAGAAGAATATGAGATAGTTGCTCTCACCGAAGAATGCAATACAATCATTCAAAGGAAGTTACCTTCAAAACTCAAAGAATTAGGAAGCTTCAACATTCCTTGTATGATTGGGAATTCTATATTTGAAAAGGCATTATGTGATCTAGGATCTAGCATGAATTTTATACCTTTATCAATTTACATAAAATTGGGGCTAGGCAAAGCAAGATCTACAATTATCTCTCTTCAATTGGCGGATAGATCTGTTAAGCACCCGAGAAGCATTATTGAAGATGTACTTGTTAAGATAGATAAGTTTATATTTCCTACAAACTTTGTGGTGGTAGATATGAGAGAAGATAAACGTGTTCCTATTATATTAGGGAGGCCATTCATAGCTACTGGGAGGGCATTGATTGATGTACAAAATGGTGAACTTAAGATGCGGGTGCAAGATGATGTAATGATATTTAAAGAATTTAATGTAATCAAATATCCACTAGCAGGTGATAGCTACTATCGGATAGACTCATTGGATACTTTAATATCTAAACACTTGGGAAATTTGGAAGATTCACTGGAAACCAGCTTTACTCACACAATTGCTTCATCTCTTGATGAGGAAGATATTGCAAAGATTGTATAGTGATTGGACATTTTTGGTCCAAATAATAGAAAATATTTTGAAACTTTGGGATAGAGTCTTCCTCAATCTACTCCTTCAATTGAGCAGCCACCATCTCTTGAGCTCAAGTAGTTGCCAAACCATCTATAGTATGCATTTCTTGGAGAATCCTCTTCATTACCGGTGATCATTTCTTCCAGCCTCTCTGGAGATGAAGAAGATAAGCTACTATGGGTCTTCAAGAGATACAAATCAGCTATTAGGTGGTCTATTTCAAATTTTAAGGGAATCAGTTTAGCCTTATTCATGCTTTAGATACTGATGGTGTATAATTACAAACCATCTATAGAAGCTCAAAGAAGATTGAACCCAACCATGAAGGAGGTGGTTTGCAAGGAAGTGCTCAAGTGGCTTAAAGTAGGTGTTATCTATTGAACCAAATGGTATATTTGGAAAATATTCAAGTTTTTATGATGACCAACAACATATGAGTAAACACTTAAGCTATTGATAGTTGTGTTCCCAAGTATTGCAGAAATAAGTAAATGATATACAAGGAAACAACTCAAATGAAGTGGATAACATATACAAAGAATGCATCAGCAAGGAGATCTACTACATTGAAAGATGATCGAAATGCTTAAAATGAATGACACTAAAATTTTGAAAAGAAGATAAGAATGCTCAGAAAGAATGAAACTAATACTTTAAAAAGAAGCCACATAGCATATCTAAAGCTATGACGTTCAAGCCTCAATGAGCGATCAAATAAATCTTCTACAGATAAAGTAAATATTAGATAACACCTGCCTTAGCTAGATTTTGATAAATTGTTCCACAAAGAAGTAAGATAAATTCTTCCTATGTAACATCTGTCACCAACACAAAGATGAATTTAGATTATAGAAGCAATGTCGAAATGATACTGAAGTCAGACAAATGTAAAGCTAAAAGTTGAAGTCGAATTAATCAAGCATTTGTCTCTTATATGAAGTCTATCTCAAACAGAAGAAGAATAAGGAACTCATCTACAACTTACTACAAATGAAGTAGAAGATGAAGTAAAAGCAGCACAATGACCACAGATGAATAGCCTACCTTGTTTGCCGTATTCATTTGCAAATTCGTCTATTAATTGCAATAGACAAATCAATAGACTAACTACTAGAAGGATGATTTGTTTGCACCTCTACGATTCATTTATTACTTAAAACAGACAAACCAACAGACGAATTGCTAGAAAGAGGATTCGCCTATGCCTTGCAAATCATTTTATAGCTCTTTGCAGATAAATCAATGGATAAAGTAAATTTGTCTACTATGAAGAATACTTGTCCGCATTAACAAGAGTTGTCTATTACTTACAACAAACAAACTAACCGACAAAGCTACTTTGTTCAGTGAACAATAAGAGAAGAACTTTGTCCATGTCTCCACAATTCATTTATTACTTATAATAGACAAACTAGAAGGCAAAGTAAAAGTACTACAATGAACTCGGGCAAATTTACAAAGATGAAGTTATCTATTATATGACATGGATTTACTTAGAGCTAATTTGTCTATTACTTACAAGAGACAAACTAGTACTCAATCAGAAAAAGTCCTTAGAAAAATTATGGCTGAAAAACTATAGCACATCATGACAAGTAGAAGGTAATTATACCAAATAATGTTGGTTGTACTCCTAGTCAAAGTTTTACTTCGAGAAAATATTATTAACTATCGGACAAATCAAGCTTAGATGAAGATGGAAAGAAATTCAAAGGAATGTAGTCTTTGCTTTGACAAAGATAGTAACTCTCAGAGTATGCATGCCTTAAGTTTAATGGGCGCCTTTACAAAAGAATGAAAGAGTCAGTCATGTAGAAAGTCTTCATCTGGTGTTTGCCAAAACCAAAAATGCATCTTCTTCCAGGACGGCATTGTAGACTTTCCATCTAGAATGAGTTTATCAACAAGATAACTTTTTAATAGGATATATAGAATGATCTTCAACATTCAATGGAAGCCATTTACCTCCAATGGGCAAAAATTTCTAAAGCAGTATAAAGATAGTGCAATGTCAATGAAGAATGTTGAGGAAGCAAAGAGAAAGATGAAAAAGAGAAAAAGAACTTAAATAATCTAGAAGAGTGTTGGGAACACTACTTACGCCCCCTAAAGCTATAATCTAGAAGAATGTTGGTAGCATTAATGTATTCCATTATAATTGATAGTGGAACCCAAGGCACAATGAGTGTGCTCTTGGAAGAGTGAACGTAGGGAAGATGTGCCCAAACCACTATGAAAATTATTGTGTATATTATTTGCTTGATTGCTTACTTTACATGTCATTATATTATTATTACATCTCACATATCATTACATATACACATGTTAATCAGCTTGAAATAAGAATAGCTACGGAAAGATGAATCTATGTGTGGAGCAAATACCATGATTGAATGAACAAATCTGAAAATCACATATGCATTACAATATTATTTTTGCTTAGCACATTAATTTTTATTTGGCCATAAATTTTTATATGCTCAATTCACCCCTCCCCTCTTAAGCTATCTACTATATGGGATCAATATTATTTATCCTATCTCAAATAGTTTGTGGGTTAGCCTGTGCAACTAGTCCCAAAGAAAGGCATAATGACCATGGTGAGAAATGACAACAATGAATTAATTCCTTTAAGAACCATCACAGTATGGAGAATATGCATCGACTATAGTAAGTTAAATGCAGCCACAAGGAAAGATCACTTCTCGTTGCCATTTATAAATCAGATGTTGGAAAGGCTAGCTGGTTTTGATTATTACTGTTTCCTAGATGACTATTTAGGATACAATCAAATAACCATTGCTCTAGAAGACTAGGAGAAGACTACATTCACTTGTCCATATGGCACATTTGATTTCAGAAGAATGCCTTTTGGTATTTGCAATGCTCCAACTACTTTCTAAAGGTGTATGATTGCTCTTTTTTTTGACATGGTAGAGAAAATCATTGAAATCTTCATGGATGATTTCTTCGTGTTTGGAAAATATTTAATCATTGTCTTCAAAACTTAGAGTTGCTTTTAAAGAGATGTGAAGAAACAAATTTAGTGCAGAATGGGGAAAAATGTCATTTCATAGTAAAGGAAGTCATTGTCTTGGGACATCAAATTTCATGCAAGGGAATTGAAGTGGATCAAGCCAAGGTGGAGACAATAGAAAAACTATTACCACCAACCCCTATCAAGGGAATTCAAAGTTTCCTTGGCTATGTGGGATTTTACAGAAGGTTCATTAAGGACTTCTCAAAAATCTCAAAGCCACTCTCCAATCTTATAATGCAAGATACACCCTTCTATTTCAATGAAGAATGTATGAAGGCATTTAACGCTCTTAAGGAAAAGCTTATCTAAGCTCCTATTGCTGTTGCACTGAATGGGATAAACCATTTGAGTTTATGTGTGATGCAAGTGACAATGTTGTAGGAGCAATCGTAAACAAGGTATTCCAAACCATTTATTATGCTAGTAGGATTCTTAATGATGCTCACCTCAACTATATAACAATAGAGAAAGAGTTGCATATAATTGTCTTGGAATTTGAGAAGTTCAAATCATATCTTATTGGCAATAAGGTGATTGTATTCATGGATCATTCTACAATCAAATATCTTATGGCTAAGAAGGATGTAAAGCCAAGACTCATCCGGTGGGTGCTTTTACTCCAAGAATTTGACTTGGAGATCATAAACAAAAAAGGACCAGAAAATCTTATAGTAAATAATCTCTCAAGATTAGAGTTGAAAAAAGGTTAAGAAATATAGAAACCTTCCATCAATGATCAATTCCCAGATGAGCAGTTATTTGCTACCACTTCAACATAGTCCACTCCATGGTATGCGCACTTTGTAAACTATCTGGCAGGAAACATCATACCATCTGATATGTCCCCCCACCAAAATAAGTTCTTATCAGATGTAAAACAATATTATTGAGAAGATCCAATTCTCTATAAGTATTGTGTTGATCACATAATAAGATGTGTACTAGAGGAAGAAATGGAGGACGTTCTCAAGCATTGCCATACGCTTGAGTGTGGAGGTCATTTTGGAGGAAATCTGACAGCTGCAAACATGTTACAGTCTAGTTTCTACTAGCCCACATTGTTTAAGGATGCTCATGCTTTTGTCATTGCATGTGATCGATTGTTAAGGAATGGGAACATCTCAAGAAGAAGTAAAATGCCTTTGAAAAATATTTTGGAAGTTGAAATCTTCAATGTGTGAGGAATTGACTTCATGGGCCCATTCCCTTCTTCATACAAAAATAAGTACATCCTCCTTATAGTGGACTATACATCAAAGTGGGTGGAAGCAGTTGCTACTCATACTAATGACTGGAAGGTGCTACTGAAATTTCTTAAGAAAAATATCATCACAAGATTTTGGACTCCATGAGCCATTGCTAGCGATGAAGGAAGCTAGTTTTGTAATAAAAAATTTGAAGCTCTTTTGTCAAAGTATGGAGCCAGGCACAAAATAGCATTGCCTTATCACCCTCAAACTAATGGCCAATCAAAAATTTTTGACAGGGAGGTGAAGCGAATTCTGGAGAAGACAGTACAAAATTCTAGTAATTACTAGTCAAAGAAGCTAGATGATGCTCTATGGATATACTAAACTACTTTCAAGACATCTATAGGAATGCCACTTTATAGGTTGGTCTATGGAAAGGCATGTCATCTTCTAGTAGAATTGAAGCATTAGGCATACTGGGCAATGAAACAATTGAACATGGATATGGATGCAGCCAAGGAGAAGCAATTTTTACAAATCAGTGAACTAGATGAATTTCGCAATGATGCATATGAAAATGCACAAATTTATAAGGAGTGGACAAAAGTGTGGCATGATAAGCACATCTAGCAAAAAGAATTTTTTCCAGATTAGAAAGTGTTGTTGTTTAATTCTAGGCTTTGGTTGTTCCCTGGAGATTCATCATGATGAAAATGGGACATTCAAAGTCAATGGGCAATAATTGAAGCCTTACTATGAGGGCAATGTTGATCACCTCAAAACAATTATCACACTCAAAGGACCTAAAGAGGAAGAATTTGGCTGAAGACTATAACTTAAGTGCTTCTTGGGAGGCAACCCAAGTTTTTGAACCTTCTCTTAGTCTTAAATTTCATTAATGCAGTTGTCAATTGCATATTCAGTAGAATTAATCATTGTAGAATTAGTTTTAGTAAGTCATTTTCAAATTTAAATCATGTTTTAATTAGTTAACTTTGTCCATAATAATATGCTTTAATCTCTAATTTTCAGGTTGCACACACCTTGTAAAGATCCACATTATTAAGGATTGGCCACATTTTAGCAGTTGAAGCATATTTTTTGTCCATCCTCAAGTTAGAAATCAAGAGTGCAATCAAGAGTCGCAACATTAAAATTAAGATCCAAGGCATTCAAGTGATCCAGAAGCATTCATTTCAACTAGAGAGTGATAGCCGCGATATTAAAATTAAGAGTCGTAGGATTCACTCAACTCCCTTCGGCATCAACTTGGATCCAGCAAACAAAAGTCGTAGCATCAACATCAAGAGCTGTAGCATTTGTGTCATGCATCAACAAACCACCCTTCCAGCGAGATAAGTGCTGTGACATTCAATTTGAGAGTCATGGTTCTTACATCATCCGTACAAGCATCAAATACCCATTCGAATGGTTCATCTCCACTTCAAAGCCACCATTCTATTCTTTTCTCTGGTTCAATTTTCTCGGCTCATAGCTAACCCTCATTCTCAATACACTTCCATCCATTGCCAAAAATTGAATCCCACGTGCCATAAACACCCCCCAAGCAGAGAGAAGTTGACAGCAAGTTGGAACTTCATCCAAATAAGGGGTTTTCAAGTAAGTTTTCTGAGTTGATAATTGTTGATTTCTTTTGGTTTGTCGCTATGATGAGAAATGGGAGGACATGATGCTCAAAAATTTTGAAAGAGTGGGAAGAAGAACTTATGCACACAAGTTGTTCATCAAACGTCCTATGTGAAATTTGAGTTTGGGGTTAAGACTCTTGGCATAAACTGTTGGACACCATTTCATTAGAGCATTGTTGTAGTGATTGAAAAAGGAGGAGTGAAGAGTGAATTGGTGGTGTAAGGTTGCTTCTCATTGTGAAGAACAAGTGTGGATTGAACTAGCACATTAAATTGCACTAAGTATTTGATAGATAGCTCCAAAGAGATAGCTGGGTAGTTCTTCTCAGAGTGGACCCATAAAACCCACTTTTGTGAGCCTTGAAGTAGCAAAGAGGTATCAAAAATCAATTGTTGGGAAGAAATGTATTTAGAAGAGGAGTTTTGATAACCCAATGGGGAGCTTTAAAAGGATAATAAGGGAGAGAAATTGAAAAGAGTTTAACAAACAACCAAGAGCAGCATTGGTTCTTGTCATTAGAGAATTTTATGAAAATGTAAGGGAACATCAAAATTTGAAGGCTCTGGTGAGAGGCAAATGGGTCCCCTTCTATGGGAAGACAATCAATCAAAATTTCAGACTCCTTGATTTTCTTGAGGATGACCACATGACATTGAAGGACCAAGGCCTCAACTATGATGAGATCTTCAATTTTCAAGCTAAGCCAGGTACTAAACGGATAAGTTCTCTGAATGTCTTACTTCTTTTTACCACTAAATGCTTGAAAGAAGAAGCTAAAGTCTGGCATTATTTTATTTTGGCTAAGTTACTCCCCACTAATCATATCTCATAAGTCTCCAGGGAAAGGGCCATATTGAACTACAATATATAAATTGGTATATCTATCAATATGGGGAAGATCATAGAGGCCTCAATTCTGCATATAGCACAAGCGTTAACAAGGTTAGGAGGATTTGGCTACCCATCACTCATCTATGATTTATGCCTACAAGCATGAATGATGACAAGTCCCAATGAAGAAATCCAACATCCTAAACCAACAATCATTCTAGTGATTATCATAATTTTTTTCCCAAAATAGCACATCTAAGCACTTCACTGTCACAACTGAGCACATCTCGACAAGCAGGCAAAATCCCATTAGTTAATCCTAGGGTTGATTATGAAGCCTTGTGTAATGAAGTATGACAAATAGTTGGACAACTTGATCAATATTTTGCCAGAGAGGAGCAGTTATCTGATTACTTGATGCAAGTCCACATTACTTTAGCCTCGGCACTCCCTAGTTAGTCTGGTAATCCAATCCAACTTCCACCACCTCCAATGTTTCCACCTACAATTACTCATGAAGCCAAACCTGAAGATGAAGCTAAATCAGAAGATGAAGCAGAACCTAAAGATGAAAATGAAGATAAAAAGGAAGACGATGAAGATACAGATAATGAAGAAATGGATGATGAAGACAGTGAAGTTGAAGATATTGATGATGTCGACTGAGCTCTTTCAAGGAAGTCCTTGCACCTTAAATGTTTATTCTACATTGAGAACAAGGTTGTTCTAAAGTTTGGGGGTAGTTTTTTCTTGTTCTCCTTCTTTTGTTACCTATTATGCTATTTCTATTTTAGTCTATGTTGTTTTATTATGACCTTTAGATCTTTATTTTAAAGGTAGTTTATTTTAAGAATAGTTCCTTTTGAAGTCCTTTACTAATGTGGTTTGTTTTATGTTTTTTTATATTTATCTAAAAATAAATATTTTATTTTGCTCAAGTTCAATTGTTTGAGATCAATGATAAGAGTGTAATTTTTGATAACTTTTGGAAAATGGAAGATGCATGTAGTCTATGTGCTTGACTTGAGTATTGTTAGTTTCACTTAAGATTTCTTATTCACTTGAACAAATAACCATGTTGTTTGTTTATCAATGTACTAAGGAAGGAGTTAGGCAACTATATGAACATGATTTAATAAGACTCAAAACTTGTTACAATCATTGTTCAAATAAATATTAATAACAAGTCACTGGGGAGATGATGTAAGCATTCTTTTGAACAATTTGAGCCTTTCAAGCTGACTTAGTACATCATTGTCACTATTATCCCCTTTGAGCCTTAATGAAAGAATGGAATATGCAATGCATGTGAGAAATCATCATTCAACTTTTCTTCTTTTAGCCTTGTCATCCATAACTAGTTAAGCCTGAAAGACCATGTTTGACCAATAAGGAGACATAATTTATACACATGGTTGTTAGATAAAATATGAGAGAGCAAAAGAAGACAAGTTTAGGGGTATGACAAGATGAATGTCAAAATAAAGAAAAAGGGATGACAAAGTAAAGAATAGATAAGGATCAAGTTATCATTTAGGTGGATCATATCCTAACAAACTCAAAAGAAAATAAGTTGGGGGTGTGGTAGTAATACAACCCACATATAAATGCATAAAAACAAGAAGTACAATTACTATTGATGATAATTTGCATCTTATATCTCTACTTTTTGGATCCTTTAATTCTTTTCTTGTTAGCTAAACCTAAGGCCCCATTACAAGCTTAATAAAGCCCATTGATTCTTGGTGATAAGTTGTTAACATTAGTGGAGAATGATGTGAAGAATGAGCTTATGGAGTAACATGAAATTTTTGTCTAGTTTTCAGATTCCATCTAAGTAATAGGTGAATGAATGACATTGGCTACATTTTATGCTTGCACATGAGAAATCTAAGGATGACTTTAAGTGATGTTCAAGTTGAAATTCAAGACATACATAGCATTTTGGAATTTTCTCTCAAGTTATATGCATATTGATTCATTTTGAGATCTTAGAAAATTGAACCTTGTCATTACGTTGCTTGTTTTTCTTTTATTGAACACTTTATGTAAATAATTATAGGTTTAGTTGTGCTTGGTTTTATATTATGCTATTTGGTTAGGTTTCGTTTTGCTCAAGGACTACCATCAAGTTAAGTTTGGAGGTATTTGATAAGTGAATTTTATTTATTTATACCATATCTTTTGAGCTTAGCTTTTAGTATATTTTTGAGCTATTTCTAGTTGATTTATAATGTTTTTGTTTGTGTTTGTTTACAGGCATTTGAGAGCCCAAAGAATGAATTAAACAAGGAAAATTTTAGTTGAAAGAGAGAGAGAGAGAGAGAGAGAGAGAGTGCAATGGAGTGTAGAAGATCAAGCAAGAAACAAAAAGGAGAATAAGTAATCAACAAGCTCCATGGCATCTAATCTAAGTTGAATGGCTATAGATCAAGCGCCATGACATTCAATTTGAGAGTCACGATGCTCAACATGCTGTATAGAGGATTATTAATGGAAACATGAGGATGTCATGACCCTCAGTTCAGATGCCGCAACATTCACAGCAAGCACCACGACATCCAAATCAGATCTTGTGGCATCCACATACACACCCTTTTCTTGGATTTTCTGCAGCGATGTTGAAATTGTTTAAAGATTGCTAAACCCTAACAATGGAATATAAAAATGATGAGAAATACATCTTTAGGGACTTTTTGGCTAGGGTTGGAGGTTGGAAAACAAGAAAGAGAGGCAACTACACAAATTGGAAGGGAGATCTTTTTGCAAGGGAAGGGGAGTTGACAAGAGAACAAAGAAGCTAAGAACACTACCTGGAGAAGTTTATCCATTGATCTTTTTTTATTCCCTTTCAGTCATTTTCCTTTCTTAATCATTTTTAATACAATGTATATTATTGTCTTTGATTTCATTATGAGCTAAGCACTTTAATCTAGATGAATGATGTAGTTGGATAATGATTATTTGGTTTCATTATGTTTAATGCATTTATTTGATTGTTCATTATCTATGTGTCATGCCCCGCCATCCGAGGTGCGACCTTGATTATTTTTCTTTATTTTCACAACAATTTTCTCACTTTTAAGGTGGGGCTACTTAGTTTCATTTTAGTACACCTATACTTTTCATTATTCCTCTCAATAATTTTCCTGATTTTAAGGGAATTTTTGCCAAAATTTTGGTAGAATCTCCCCTAAAATATCAGAATCCAAAAGTTGGAATACATTAATCATAATATTAATCTTCATATCATAATATTAATCTTCATAATTTCTAATATGAATCATAATCATAAAATAATCATCTTAATCATAAACTCACACCCATACCCATAATTATGTAGGATCAAAACCTATCATGATGGTAATACACTTTAGAGGGATCATCATATAGTCTACTTATACTCATATAACTAAATCACTATGACATGCTAATACATTAATTATACATCAATTCAAATATTATTGAAATACATTTATACAAATACACAAATTTTTGTTACTACTATATAAATACACAATTGACAATCCCACTCCATCATATCACCATAATGTCTTCGAATCTTGCCCTTCAGTCCTAATAGAATAGTTGGGATTCTTTACCTGACTTTTCATCTAAAAATTTAAAATAAGAAGGCGTGAGTCCAAGAAAACTCAATAAGTAGGCATAATAGAAAATAATAATAAAATAACAGCATGTTATAATCATATGGTCTACTATATCATGTGTCATGCCTGTAATCCATATCAAAACAATGTCATTCTGACACAACATATATAATTTACTCCCATGCCACTCTGGTTACATCATATTTGTGCCATTTAGGCACTATATATCCACTTATACCATTACTCTAGGTCTCTTATATCTATACTATTATATCTATGCCATTCGGGCATCACATATTAATTCATGCCAGGAAGGCATCAACATACTCCTTTCTGGCATCAACATACTCCATCATCTTTTACAAATACACAACCATGGAATGATTACCATTCAATTAACACCTATGTTCTCACATAATTGGGATATTCTCTATTCCAATATACTCACATGATTAACAATAATATTTAAGACCTCACTAGTCTCAAGAATTTCCTCATTATATACATCTATTACAACTATCATTCATGGGATCTCCACAATTCCCATTCACATATTAATGCTCAGAATCAAACAAATACAATCAATGGGATAACTCCTATCCCCTTTTTAGTAATATAATTGAAAGGAAGACTACTTACCTCGAGTGAGTTACTATATACTCCTCAAGCTTCATGCCTTTTCATCCTTCTTAGATCATCCTATATGGAGCAACAATCTCATTCATTTACAAACATAATTTGAACTGATTCAATTTAAACCAATAGATTATCCTTTTTACACATCATCAATTAGACAAGGTTATCAAACCATCATTATTAATCATTTTCTCTAGACATGTGAGTCATGTATTCCATACATTTCAATAATTCCCTTTTTATCATCAATCTCAAGCTGCTTTATGCCTAGTCATTCAAATGGCCTTTCTTTTGGAAGCATTTCATTTGATACATGTTATAAGTATCATTTACTTTCAATGACTCAACATGGGAAATCCAGGGGATCCATACCCATTCTCATGTAATTATTTGATAATTCAATATATAAATGAATTAAGGCCTCACAAGCATTATAACTTGTAAGTTATTCTATAACATGGGATTAGGAGTTTTCATTCCAAATTATACATCATGTTTCCATAGCATATTCAACATCAAATTTACCTTAATATCATGCTAATCATGCTTATAACTCAATTAAACTAAGCATAAGCATAAGTATGTTTTTATAGCAAACCCCCATATTTACTATTCACAAATAACTATTCATTATAAAACATCATGCATAATCACATTTCATCAAATCCAAATCATGCCACAGTCATTATAATCAAGTTATTAATCAAATTTCCCTATTGATCATTGTTCAATATCAATTTTGCCCCTAGGGTTACTGTTCATGGATGGGGTTAATGCATAATCATAATTTTTTATGCCTAAATCATTCCAAAATCAATATAAGGCATGTTTTACTTGTTTTCCCCATGAATCCAACAATAAACATCCATCATTTTGCCCCCAAACCCCTATTCAGGAATTGGGTATAAACTCTAAAAATGAAAATGCATAAATTTGAATAGGGAGAAGCCAATTACCTTCAATTTTGGACATGCCTCTCTTTCCCATCAAGATCTAACCTTCATACACCGAATCGTCACTCCACTATGGCCAAACAAAAAAGTTTCCCTCTTTCAGAATCCAAAATGACTAAAAATGGGTGAAAAGGCTAGGATTCTTACTCTCAAATATAATCTCAATGATTTTCTAGCCTAAATCACCAAAAAATTGAGGTTAAGATGATGAGTTTTCATGGCCAGTGTGTGAGAATTAGAGGGAAGAAGAAACAAATGAAAAATAAACAAGATGGCCCAAATGACCCTTACAAATCAAATAGTCGACATCAGTGCCGTGACGCCAAAAAATTATGCCCACCATGCCTTATCAACAATTGGCACTGTGACCTCTAATCTGGAGCCGCAACCTCAAATTTGGCACAAGAGATAGTCTCATTAAATTAAACATAACTCTTTCATAAAATGTCTAAATTATGTAATTCTTAAGGCATTAGAAACCTAACTTCAATATCTATAACTTTTATATTAAATAATATTTCTAAATCAGCCTCCATAAATGTAAAACATTTAAATAAAGTAACCCACTTTGGTAATTTTGGTACTTTTTACCCATATGGAGCAGTTTTTGTATGTTGATTATAACTTTATCATATAATATCAAAATCATGTGATTTTTGATTTATTAGAAAGATAATTTCAAGATATATAACTCTTTTGTTGAACACATTTTTAAATTACTCCATTATCAATATCAAAAATTCATCACAAATTATCCCTTTTTCAATTTTAGCATTTTCTTTATTTCTCTCCACTTTAAATGTTGTTTTCTTTCTAATTTTTTATCCTCTTTTGCTCATATTTTTAGATCATAATATATTTAAAAATTGAAATACATATTTATTTCTCTTTTTTACATCAAAATATGGCCTTCATAATATAATAACTTTATTCTTAATTTTATAATTCATGCTCATACATGATAGAACAAAATTTTCCATTAAAGACAATTATAATGTATTTCAATACATTGTTATCAAAAAATTAGCACCCTAGGTGTTACACTATGTTGAGTGTTTAATTCAATTTTAATATTTGTGAAAGAATGTTGGCCCTTTCAACATGATTTGTGATTCACTTTGAGGCTAAGAAGCGATAATCAAGTTAAACCACGATCAATCACCATAAGATAGTCATGATGATAGAGATATCCATGAAGGTTATGCAACTTTATGAGTTTCTTGATCTTAATGCATCTTGATTAGTTAATATTTTTATAGAGATAAGAGAAATTAGCTAATTCAGATATTTTTTATGACTTGAAAAAGAATAATAATTAATCAAGAGAAACTCGTTGTCAACATAGGAGCAAACATTGATGTTGGTCCCTAAAGGAAGGCAAATGTCAAATAGGGGAGGGGTGATTTAAGAATTTAAAACTTTTTCTAGACCCCTTTTAAGATATAACATCTCTCTAGCAAGCAAGGCAATTAAACAGTAATCATGCAAGTAAATAAGACACCGAGATTTTTATAGTGGTTTAGGCAACCGTCCCTACTCTACTCTTCCAATCAAACTTTTCTCTTAGGTTTTACTATCTCACTATAGCAGAAATATAATAGTGCTCTTAGCATTCTTCTAGATTAGCTCTAGTAGCTTACATAGTGCTTCTAGCACTCTTCTAGATTCCAACTCTAGTGAGCATACATAATGAATACTCTTCTATATTCCAACTCTAGGGGGCATAAACCAATGCTCCCACCACTCTTCTAGATTCTAAGCATAAACCAGGTAGCTCTTGTCTAGAATTAGACAACCACAACTCTTCTTGAGCTTGGTTAACACTTATCAGCTTAAGGCAATTACAAGGATATAAGGATGTGAAAGTTTAAGCACACTTTTACAAATATCTCACTGTAAGCTGCTTAAAAAGAGTTTGAAGCTTTAAATGCAGAGGTCAATGATCTTCCCAGAAAGTAGTTGGAGGCCTTCTAGAAATGATGTAGAAGGATTAAGTGTGAAGGCTCTCAACTTATTTGAAAGTTGAATGAAGGTTGTAGCTCAGAAAAGAATAAGTAGTCAGTTTTTCTTCTTCTCAAAAGTTCTCTTTTGTCCAGCTTTACTCCATTTATATCAGCTTTGAATTCTAGTTGTTGGTAGTAGGTGACCGCCATTAATTATAGAAGACTATTTTAACTAGCTATTTTGAAATCTTCATCCTCTAATTAATTCTCATTAGCTAGAATGCCTGCAGCGCCATTCTTGCCTCTAGTGAGAAAATAAATTTTTGCTTTGGGCAAGCATCGGGCAAGGAAATGTCTGCAGCACTGACGAATTCATGATTTTAGGAGTAAGGCATTAAGTTTGGCCAAATTTGGCCAATTTAGTTTGTCCCGCACTTCTTCCCATTTACTCAAAGTAAGTTTTGGAAAAATGTTATTGAACTATTACTTTGTTAGGTGCTTCATCCAATTTGCCTGAAGTAAATTTTGGACAAATCTCATTGAATCGTTGCTTTGTCCAAAGTTAATTTCGTACTAACTTTGCTTAGCCATTCTTGGTTGGAAGAATTTTATTCATTTTGCTTTTTTCGAAGCTCGACTTTTTCCCCTAGATTTGTCCAAGGTTTCTGCCTTAAGTCTTCGAATGAAGTTCCTCTTTATTCTATTTTTTCTATGGTCCAACGCATCTATCCGAGGCATCTGCCTTGAAGCTTCAAATTAACTTCATATTTTGAATAGATAGGTTTTTGATTGCAGATTCATCTTTTGCTTTGTTTGAGTTGCCAATGTGACATACTTTGGACAAGCCTTTATGGCACAAACAATCAATATGTTTCTTCATCTTTTTCTTAAGCTTTTCATTTGTCTGATGAGCCTGACTATCAACAAGATTCAAAGCTCTTTCCAAAATCTTAAACTTCATTTGCACATTTTTATGCTTCGGCAACTTATTTCTGCATACTTAATCACTTGATAAATATTCATTAGTATGACTTAATCAAGTTTTATTTGTCACCAAAACTATGCATTCACACTAACAATCTCCCCCTTTTTAATGATGACAAAACTTGATCAAATGATCTCTTTGCAATTAAATAGGCTCCTCTTGAATGTATGCAATATGTTTTGCAAGTTTCTAATGTCTCCCCTTGACTAATTGATTCATTCCCTTTAATTTTTTCTAGAAATTATATTATTTCATCATCTTTGATTGTGCTTCCTGAAAAGTTTTATTTTCCAAAGATAATTTCCTAGTTTCTCTCCCCCTTTTTTCATAATAAAAAAGAATAGTAGTAAATCATCAAACATTATGCCATAATAAAGTAGGATGAATAGAAATTAGATATGTACAAAAATAAATTTCATTCCAATACAAATAAGAATACATTAAAGAGTAAGCAAAATATAAAACAAGTCATCCTAATAATCTAGCCTAGGGACAAATATTCTAAGGTTGGGGAGACAGTGTAAGAGATTTTAGTGGAGCTTGATTATGATTTATCAGGTGAAATGGGAATGTGCGTCAGAAACTTTGGGATGTGTCTTCAAGTGTGAGAAATCCAAGTTTTGGATTATTGATGGGAAGATGAAGGGTTGGAGATGGATGTAATGTACTTGTTATCTCCTTTCCCTTTCTCTTCAGGTGCCCCAAAAGATGGTAAAATGGGATTCAGGGCTATCTGGCTGGGATAAAGGTGGAGATCAATGTCTATCGAGCTAGATTTTGAAAAGACATACTTCATACTAGAAAAATTGATGATGGCATTCCCATAATTAGAAGCATCAACTTCCCTCCATAGAGAAACATGAGGAATCATCCTTTGTTTCCTTAACTTCTACTATTCGCACGTCTTCCCTTTTCTTCATAAATTCCTATTGCTAGATGGTTATATCTTCTTAGTAGATAAGTCATAAGATGGGTAGAGATGGATTAATATAGATTGGACGTGAGGGTAAAAGCAAGCAATGGATATGATTTCGAGGCAAAGATGAGTTATGATTTGCCAAGAATAGGAAATGATCTGATTTTCCGTTGCTGTAATTTGATTTTAGGAAGAAAATGAGATGTGCATCCTTAGGAATGAAATAGGGAGTCTCGGACAGAGACGTACTAGTTTCAGACAAATGTATATTGTATGAGAAGAAGCATTGACATGGATTTGAGATAATGATTAGAAAATGTAGGGAGTCTCGGACAATTGTTTACTAACTTCAAACAAATTCTTTATTCGAAATGGAGTGATTAGACAAAATTAAGTATCTAAGATGAAGCAATACTTCAACCATTTGAAGTGTAGCTTTAGACAAAATAAATCAAAACAAATAAAGATAACAAATTCTATGTATTTACACTAGTCATACCTAGTTCTTTACTAATGTTACAAAAGGTTTCTAATTGTAGTGGTTTAGTGAAGATATCAACAAGTTGGGCATTTGTAGGCACGTATTACAAACATATATCATATTTTTCTCCATGATCTTTAATAAAATGGTATTTGATCTCTATATGCTTAGTTCGAGAGTGTAAGACTGGGTTCTTTGTTAAGTATATGACACTAGTATTTGTAGAGTCCCATATGCTGGCTTAACCCAAGAGGAGAGGGGTAAATTAGGTTTATAAAAATTTATAATTAACCCTTATAAAACCATTTTCCTCTTTTCATGCTTGTGTATGGTGTGTTGTAAGATAAGTAATAAAACTGTATAGTGCATGAAAGATAAAGTTATTAAACAAACATACACAAATAACATGATTTTTATAGTAGTTTGGGAATCCCGTCCTTACATCCATTCTTCCAAGGGTATACTCTTCTTATGCCTTGGGTTCCACTATATCCCATGTAATGGAAATACAATAGTGCTTCCAACACTCTTCTAGATTCCAACTCTAGAAGGTATAAACATAGTGCTCCCAACACATTTCTAGTTTTCCTGGGTTCACCAAGAAACTCACTAGTTTCTAAGATCACTAGCAAACTTGATGATTTTTGAAAGATCACCACCAACTCTTTAGTTTTCAGATTAGCTAGAAAACTAATACACTTTAATAAATTATTACATTTAAGCATAGGAGAAGATGAGATCTTTTATAGCTCTAATAATATAAAAAGATCTTACCAAAATGTAAAATCAATGGCCATAAATATTTGCAAATAAAAACTCATAAAGGATAGATGATGCTTTAAGCTCTTGGTCATGGGTGGAAAGATTTGCATAAGATTATGTTTATTTGAAATGTCTTCCTTCATTACCTTTGATTGTCTAACTCATCTCCTTAACTAGATCTTTAGAAACTTAACCATTGCAAAGGAGAAGGTTGGGATGGATGTAGGAATGAGAACAACTTTGAATGTATAAGATCGGTGTGATTTCTACCATTGGAGTGTATGCCTTCTAAGTTCTCTTTGAGTTTAACAGACAGAGCAAGCTCCTTGGCTAGACATCTCAATGCCTTATTTTCTTCTTCCTCTTCTTCCATAATCTTCAGTAATTTAATCCTTTTGAAAGTAGCAAATATTTGATGTGGTTGTTTGTAGTTTTGCACTTATAAGCTTTCTGCACTTGCTATGTTGTTAGTTTTCAAATGTATATCATTTTAACAAAATATATTTATCCTTGTAATTTATTTGCACATGTTTTGGAGCAAGGATAACATTCATTTTCATTCAAGCACATAATATGATATCTCAATAAAGCACAGTGTGAATCATATAATTTAGCATATATAATAATCATAATTAGATGCATTAGGAATATCAATATATTAAAGATGATTGTATGCAAGTATGATTTAAACTTTTATGATCATGCATACATTTCACATTATATAACAATAATCATTAAATCATAGTCATGTACATATTCAAATCATATCAGTTCAGGAATGCATATTATTTCATCTTAATATAAGTTTTATTATCATCAAAATTATGATAAACTTAACAGTATCATCATATCTAATGGATATGTCTCTATATCTCAATCCATAATCTAGAAGTTGTTGCTTCATCTAAAGCAATTGTGTACAACAATTTTTGGTTGCTATATACTTAGCTTTTGTAGTAGAAAGAGCAACACTAGTCTATTTTCTAGAGTACCATGAGACTAAGATATTCCCTAAAAATTAACAAATTCTAATAACGCTCCTTCTATCAACTTTGTATCCTCAAAAGTCAACATCTAAATAACCAATCAATTCAAAACCAGATCCTTTGGGATAACAACGTCGTAGACTTAATGTGTCTATTAGATACTTAAAGATTCTTTTTACTACAATGAGGTGAGGATTTTTAGGACTAGCCTGAAATCTAGCACATAAGCATACACTAAATAATATATCATCTCTAAATGCAATAAGATAGAGAAGAGATCCAATTATGCAACGATATAATTTCTGATCTACAAATTTACCCATTTTGTCCTTATCCAATGTTATTGATGTACTCATTGGAGTGCTTGCTTGTGACAACCCAAAATTTTGGTAAGTTTAATTTGCAATTATGATAAATTTCTTAGTAATTAATGGCCCTAAATAATTAAAAATTTAATATGATTTTCAGAAATTTCATCCTTTTGGAGTAGTTTTAGTATTTTGACCACAACTTCTTTGTAAGAACTCAAAATTGGGTATTTTTTTGAATTATTCAAATAATTTTAAGGACTACAACTTTCATGTTGACCATAATTCCTAATTATGCTTATATTTTGAGTCATGGGTCCCACAAAGTGACACCACTTAGATTAGAGATTGATACTCTTACTTATTCCATTTTTAATTTCTTTAGCATCTCTCCAGTGTATTTGGATTGACAATTGTAATTTTCTTCATCCTTTTGTTTTGATTTGCAATCCATGACGGTAGTTCAATTTGCCCATCATATTCGTTTCAAATTCCTTTTGCATTATCTTTGAGAAATCCTGGCAAAGTTTTTTCATTAGTAGAGCCAAATATCATATCATCCACATAAATATGAACTATTAAGGTATCAATGCCCATGTTCTTAATGAATAATGTAGTGTCAACCTTTCCTTTCTTAATTTGATGATCATTTAAGAATTTGCTAAACCGCTTATACCAAGCTCTTGGAGCTTATCTTAGTCCATATAGTTCCTCAGTGAACTTATATATATGATCATGTTGTTCATTACTTTCAAAACCAGTAGTTTATTCTACATAAACTTGCTCACTTAGATATTCATTTAGAAATGCACTCTTTACATTCATCTAAAAGAGTTTAAAGTTCCTATAGGATACAAAGGCAAGCATCATTCTAATGGCTTCCAATCTTGCTAAAGGGGTATATATTTCCTCGAAGTTAATTCCCTCTTATTGAGAGTACCCTTTAGCAACTAGTCATGGTTTGTTTCTTACAACCAATCCACTTTCATCCAATTTATTTTTGACTACTCATTTAGTTCTAATCATATCAATATTTTCTGGTCTTAAAACTAAGTTCCATACTTTATTTCTTTCAAACTAGTTCAGCTCTTTTTGCATTATGATAACCTAGTTTTCATCTCTTAAAGCTTGATCAATGCAAGTAGGTTCTATGTTAGAAATAAATGCATAGTGACCACAAATTTTCTGCATTTATTTCTTTATTCTAACACCATCATAAACATCACCTGTGATTTGATCCCCGAGATGAGCAGTAATAAATCTCAAATTAGCAGAAGGTTGATAGGAAACATTACCTGTACTTACCTCCTCCTCACCATCTAAATCTCGCATGTATTCATGCTTTGTGACATTTTCTCTATGATCTTGAATTTGCAACTCTTTCATTTTTTTAATGCTTTCATTTGCATCATTATCAATCTCCTTTCTCCGGGTTAAGTCAGTTCTATCAAATTTAACATGCATAGACTCTTCTATAGTTTGTGTTCTCTTATTGAAAACTCTAAATGCTTTACTATTAGAAGAGTAACCAAGGAAAATAGTTTTATCACTATTTGGGTTAAACTTCCCAAGGTTATCTTTTCCATTGTTCAGCACATATCATGAGCAACCAAAATAATGAAAATAGGAGATGTTGGGTCTTCTTTCTTTCCAAAGCTCATATGGGGTTTTCTTTAGAATTGGTCTAATGGTGACTCTATTTAGCACATGATAGGCTATGCTAACTACTTCTCCCCAAAAACTTTTGGATAATTTACTCTCATTCAGCTTAGTCCTTGCCATTTCTTGAATTATTTTATTCTTTCTTTCCACAACTCCATTTTGTTGAGGAGTTCTAGGGGATGCGAAGTTATGGTAAATTTTTTCTTCACAACATTCAATAAATTTTTTGTTTTCAAATTCATCATCATGATCACTATGAATAGCTATGATTGACTTTTGCTTCTCATTTTGAGCTAGCTTTGAGAAAGTAAGGAAAATTGAATATGCTTCATTTTACTAGATAATAGAATTATCCATGTAAATTTGGAGTAGTCATCTACAATGATATATATATACATATACATATATCTTCCCTCCAAGACTGATAATATCTGATGGTCTAAAAGATCCATGTACAACAGTTCTTGAGGTCTAAATGTGGACACTTAATTTTTGGGATGAAAGGATACTTTGGTCAATTTTGTAGGCTTTATAAATTAGATCTTTGTCAAATTTTAGTTTGGGTAGATCCCTTTTCCTTAATGATTTAATATTTGACATGTTGATGTATCCCATCCTTTTGTGCCATAGCCATGGGTCATCTCTAATAGCAATTAGGCATTTTCCTACAATTTCATCTAGTTGAACTAGATAGATATTTTCATGCCTTTTTCCGTTGAGTAATAGACCATCATCTTCATTAAAAACATTACATGAAGATGGTTTAAACACCACTCTATGAAGCCATGATCACCATAATTGACTAATGCCGAGAAGATTATGCTTGAATCCATCTACATATAATATATCTTCTATGCATGTATTAAACAAACCATAAATTTTACCTATATCTCTGATTAAGCCCTCATCATTGTTGCTAAATGCAACTAATCCTCCATTCATAGGCTTTAAGTCTTTGAATAGATTATTATTCTCATTCATATGCCTTAAACAACCGCTATCCATGAACCAAGTATTAATAGATGTGGCTTTGAGGCTTACCTATATATAAGATAAATATTCTTCTTACCTCTTTGGTGCCCAGGTATTAGATTCAACTGTGTTAGTAAGATTAGTAAGATTATGTGTGAAAAGATTATGCATGTTCCTTGGGTCTTAATCTCAATTTTTCTCCTTTTGCTTGCATCTTCTTAACATAGCAATTATACTCTTTATGTCCAATTCTATTATAGAAATAATATGCGTTTGAGGTTCTGCTAGAAGCATAAAGGTTCATCAGTTTCTTCACCCAAGATTATCCAATGAGCCTAATAGTACTTGGATAATTTCCTCTTTTGTCTGTGAGGTTTATGCCCTTAGACCATCCAACAAATTTATGTAGGTTTTCATCACCTAAATGCTCACAACCAAGTCCTTTTTTGTTAGTTTGGCCAGCCATTCGCAGGAATTTGGTGATTGATTCTCCTAAGATAGAGATTTTTCTTAACATGCTATTCAATATTTATATCTCCTTTTTCAAACATTCTACTTCTTTCTATAAAGATAGATCCCTTTCTGCTAATATTGAATTCACCTTGATAGTTGTATTAAAGTGACTCTTCTTTGGAGTAAACTTTGGACTAAGGGATTCAACCTCATTGAAGAGAGAGTTGGATGACTCTTGCGGTTTATTAGGCTTTTTGCATTTGGTGCATTTACTACTTGAGCTTGAAGAATTAGAACTATAAGAGTAGTAAGAGTTTACCTTAGTCTCTAATTCTATTGTGTAGTGTTCTTTAGTGGAGAGTTGGCTTATTGATTCATGTTCCACATGAGCCATGCAGCATATTTTTGCAAAATTCACAACTTTTTTGTTGTCCTTTTTGCTTGAGCTTGTGCTTAAAGATTATTCATCATTCATGTACATTCCTTTGGTTTGATTTCTTAATGTTCTCTTAAACTATTTCTCTTTTCTATTCCTTTCTTTTCTATCATTTACATTCACTTTTTCTTCATTAGGATAGTCTGAAGACATGTGCCCAATCCCTCCACATTTGTAACATGTAGGAAGTTCTTTTCTTCTTCTAGCCTTCTTATTTTCTTTTTGTTGTCTAGGTTGTCTTCTTGAGATGTTGCCTTTATTGCTTCTCAAGAGCTTTCTAAAATTTCTGGCTAGCATGGCCATTTCATCTTCAGATTGTGATACAGATTCTCTACTGCTCTCCTTAGTTGCTTTAAGGGTAATGGTTTTCTTTTGCCTTATTAATTCCTCTCTCTTATTTTTGATCAACTAGTGTGACATCAGAGAGCTGATGAGATGATCTAGCAGAAGCACATTCAAGTCTGTTGCTTCCTCAATAGTTGTTTTTGATTCCATGAGTCTGACAACACTCTTAAGATCTTCATGACCTGTGCAGAATTTGTAACTTCTCTTTCTAAGCCCTTTAAAGCATTAGTAATTTTAGAAAATTGAGCATACATTTCAGATATGCTTTATCCTTCTTTCATTATAAAATTTTTTTGTTCTCCTATCAATATATTCCTCTTGGTCCCTTTGATTTGTGAGGATCCTTCATAAATACACACTAACTTATCCCAAATATCTTTTTCAATAGTGCAAGAAGATACTCTATCAAACTCAGTGGCTGACAATCCACAAAATAATGAATTCATAACCTTAACATTATTTTGGGTTGCGTTGTTTTCTTCTCTACTCCATATACCAATTTCATTGGTAGGAAGGATGAATCCTACTTCAATGGCCTTCTAAGAATCCATATCATTGGCTATAATAAATTGTTTCATCCTCAAATTCTAATAGATGAAGTTCCATCAAATAGGGTTAGTCAGGTAGATGATTATCCCTCGGCAAATACATGAATAAAGGATGATCAGTTTTCCATTGGATCATTTCAAATATTTATGTAGCCCACTATAATACCACTTGTTGGTCCCTAAAGAAAGGTAAATACCCAAGAGGGGAGGGGTGAATTAGGAATTTAAAAACTTTTCTAGACCCCTTTTGAGATATAATGTCCCTCTAACAAGTAAGGCAATCAAACAGTAATCAATGCAAGTAAATAAGGCATAAGAATTTTTATAGTGGTTCGAATAACTGTCCTTACTCCACTCTTCCAAGCACATTTTCCTCTTAGTGTCTTAGGTTCTACTATCTCACTATAGTAGAAATACAATAGTGATCCCAGTACTCTTCTAGATCAGTTTTTGGGAGCTTAAACAATGCTTCTAGCACTCTTCTAGATTCTATCTCTAGGGGGCATAAATAGTGCTCCCAGCACTCTTCTATATTCCATCTCTAGGGGGTATAAACTAGTGCTCCCAACACTCTTCTAGATTCCAGCTCTAGGGAGCATAAACCAGGTAGCTCTTATCTACACTCAGATAATTATAGCTCCTCTTGAGCCTGGTTAACTCTTACTAGCTCAAGGCTACTGAGTCTAATCCTCCTACTTAGCTTGATTTTGATGATGAACATAATTAAGTAGCCAAGTTTTGATGATGAGTAAATATATGAGTGAGGAGTTAAGCTACTGACTATTTAATTTTTGAGTGAGACAACATTAATTTGTTAAAATGAATTAAGGAGAGTGGCTGTTAAGCTTAAAGCGTATATTATTAAGCCTTCATAGAAAGAAGATAATTTGAAAAGAATGCTCAAGTAAAAATATTCAGAAAGACAAGGAGTGAAGCTTAGAAGTAATTCAAAAATATTTAGAAGTATTTTAGAGACAAGGCGTGAAACTTAGAAGCAATTTAGAAATATTTAAAAGTATTTCAGAGATAAGGTGTGAAGCTTAGAAGCAATTCAACATGATTAGAAACATTTCAGAGATAAGAGTGAAGCTTAGAAGTAATTTAGAAATGATCAAAAGTTTTCATAGACAAGGCGTGAAGTTTAAAATATTCAAAGCTACTTAAAAACCACTTCAGAGACAAGTCAAAATCTTTTTAAAGATAAAGTGCAATCCTTAGAATTAATTCCAAAGCAATTTTGCACTTGAAAGGTAGTTCAGAAGCTCTCCATAAATATCTCAGAAGTAAAACACTCTAAGAAGAACTTCAAAATAAGCTTAAAAGAGAAATTTGCACTGAGAAGTTCATCCATAAGAACTTCAGAATGCGCTCAGAAGTTCCAACTGAGTGTATATTTAATTGAAGTTCATTTGTAAGAACTTCAGTTTCAACTACTTCCAATGGCTATATTTTTGGACCTCTGAAGCTAGTATCTTCCATCAGAAGTATTTTTTAAAAGACTTCCTATTGGGAATATATTATATATATGATTTTGATGACAACAAAACCTATATTAAAAAGAAAAAACTTATACATTTAAATCTCTAGCAATCATATGTATGATTATGAATTGATAATAATCATTTAACATAAACACTTAATCATGAATGTTTAATTAAACAAACATACAATCTTCACTTTATGGTGCACACACAATAAACATTAATTAATCTTTACTGTATAAACTTGCTAAATCATATTAAGCACCATAATCACTTATGCTTTCATGCATTCAATGAAAATGTATATTATCCTTGCTTTACAATGATACAATCACATGAGGATAAAATATATTCTGATTTTATGAAAGCTAATAATGTAGGAAGTGCAGAAATGTTCAAGTGTAGAATAATGATCATCTACAATAATCTACCACAAACTATCTGCTACATTCAAAAGGAGCTAAACTGATGAAATTCATGGAAGAAGAAGAAGAAGAAGAAGAAGAAGAAGAAGAAAGCAGAAGACAAGCAACAAGAAAGGTTGTAGGAAGCTTCCATGAACAAAAGCAATGGGATACAAATAAGGCTTTGATTATGTGCCACAACGAGTTTTCATTATCTGTTAACCTCAACAATAAAACATCAACTGACAAATGCAAAACAAAATGTTAAAAAAGAAGCCATGATCAGAGAGCTTAAATTGCATTCGAGAAATTCAGACTATTTACTTAATCTGATCAAAATCTATCTAAGATAAAGCACAAGGATGAAGAACCAACTCAAGGCTTGGTAGATAAAGAAGTTGAAGATGAAGCCATGGTTAAAGAAGCATAACGCTGTTTGAGAAGTTTGAACTATCTACACTAACCAGACAAAGCCTATCTGAGATAAAGAAAGAAGGAGAAACTCCATCAAATACTCAAATAGAGGAAGAAAGAACATAATTGCCACCCAGACAATAATACAAAAAGTGAGAGATTGGATTCGTCTGAGGACAAAATGACAATATAAATATAGAAGGGAATGCAACTTCATCTTAGCCAAGATAAACAAATCAAGATTGAAGAAATGAGGAAGTTGCTAGAATAAACCCCTTCTGTTGCTCGAAGAGTGCAGAAAAGCTAAAGAATTGTGCCTCGTCTTCAGACTAAAAGGTAATCTATCATAATAGACAAAGTATCAACCAAAGTAGGAGATGAAGTAAAATGCTGCACAATGAGTATAGATGAAGCTGAATAGATAAAGAGCTACTTAGACCAAAATGGGATAGAATAGACAAAGGCATGATCATCTACAAACTATAAAAGACAAATGTGATGTGCAAAGTATTCTATCTAAGACAAAGCAGAATACTATTCATCTATCACTTACACCAGATGAACGCCACACTTTGTCTATTAGAGCAAATTAAAGTTAGCTTCATCTAGCACTTTCAACAGACAACAAGGAATAAAAGAGGAAAATCATACTCTTTCTATTAGTGCAAGACTGAGCAAACTTCGTCTGTCACCTCAAGTAGATGACAAAAAACAAAGGAAGCATATCTTACTTCGTTTGTTCATATTAAGGGAACTATTTGTCAATCGATCAACTTTTCTTCTTCAAAACCATTCAAAGTTAGTCTATTATCTTCAATAGACAAAGCATATACATGAAGGATTGATCAACAGATAATCTTCTTGAGGAATTGTGGTAGACAAGGAAGTGTTTGTCACCAGTCAATGTAACTTCATCTACGTCAAAGTTTGTCTATTACTTAATAGACAAGTCATTCTTTTAGAAGTTCATCTGATAGAAAATCCTTGGAATAATTTGTCTATAACTTATGATAGACAAATGTAGGCAGAGAGAGGCTATGATGTGTCAAAGGAGAATTAGTTTATGTGACTAGCACACAAATGGCATCTGCATTTGAGCCATCATTATGCAAACTTACACTAGTCACCATTTTCGGCAATAAGCGGCACTGTAAGTTTTTCATGACTATAATGAGTTAAATGAGAAACACATTTATCATAGCTTATCCTCCTCTCTGATTGGCATTGTAGCATCTTGAGACACAACAGAAAGACCATGCCTTTAATGGCAGAAAAACTCAAATGGTCGTATCCATTCAATGTTGCTCTCATATCTGCATTCAATGGATCCCATTTTCTCTAATGGTCAAGATTTTGAAGAAGCTATTTAAGGATAAGAAGCAGGATGATTCGAAAGTAGTGAAGGATCCCATTACAAATGCGCTCAACTTGATGAAAATCCTTTCACCCATTGTCAAGAGCTTAAACTGTCATCTATCTTTCATGAGTTTAAATCTGCTTATCTATATGGCCATTAACTTTACATTTTAGGAAAATCTTTATGTGTTGATAGAGCTGAAAAGATCATATCTTCCCTTATGCTTAAATGTGTAATAGTTTTCTAGTTAATCTAAAAACTAGAGAGTTTGTGGTAAACTCAATAAACCACATTATAATATGTTGTTAGTGATCTCCGGAAAACCATCAAGTTTGCTAGTGAGCTTCAATACCAGTGAGTTGGTAGTGAGCTTGGGAAAACTACTAAGTTTGCCTGTGATCTTTGAAATGAGTGAGTTTCCTTTTAAACTCAGAAAATCAAAAGAGTATTTAGGATATTTGTGTTTATGCCCCCTAGAGTCAGAATCCAGAAGAAGTGTCATGGACACTAATGTATTCCATTGTATAGGGTATAGTGGAACCTAAGGCACAATGAGTTAGTGACCTTGGAAGAGTGTATTAAGGACGGGGTCCTGAACCACTATAAAATTTGTCTTATCTGTGTGTGTGTGTGTGTTTATTTGCTTTACTCTCCATACATTTTATCTCTATTATTCATCCTATGCCACACCATACACAATCACGAAAAGATGGAAATGAACTAGGAGGGTTAAGTAATGTATTATTATTTACCCAATTCACCCCTCCTCTCTTGGGTTAAGCCATCCTACGGGATTCCTACACTTCCTTCCTCTAAACTAAGTTATGATTGATCCTTATGACCTCTAAAGTGTGGAATTCTTCCTCTAAACTTGTTCTGAAGCTTTTAGATGTGTTTTTGTACTTCTAAACTTATCTTTCAGACCTTCTGATGGCTTCTTTTCCTTTTTTTAACTTTTTTTCACTTGATTTTAGAGTTATCTTAATACATCTTAAATCCCTTTTTAAGTTCAAAATTATTGTTCTTTGAGCATTTACTTGCTTTTCTTTTATTAAACCCAAGGGTTTAGTTTTGATGATTAATAAAATTTGTTAATGACTTAAATTTAGCTAATGATGTGTTATTAAGATTACTTGATTCAAAAGAGTCATCAAACATGATGCAACAATGTTTAGAAAATATGATGCAATAATGTTTAGAAGATCAGAAGATCGAGTTTAAAAGCTTTAGAGTTACTTTAAAGATGCTTTAGATGGTGGAGATAAGCTTTAGAGGTGAACTTTTAAGTTTGAGGATGTCAAACTTTAGGATCATAACATGGGAAGCCGTCAGAAGATCTAGAAGCCATGCCTAAGAGTTTCAGAGTGTGTTCAGAAGAAGGAAGAAGCTTTAGAAGAAGAAGGAGAAGCTTCAGAGGATGTTTGGAAGGCAACTTCAAGCTTAAGAGCATCTTCAAAAGTGCATCATATGTGAGACAAAAGCTTTAGAGCAATTTTAAAGTTGATTTAAAAGAGAAGATAAAAGCTTCGGAGGAGAAGAAGTAGTCATTGGGAATATAGCCATTTATGGTGTTGGGAATGTCAAACCTTCAAAGGTACTATGGAGGGGGAGAACTTACTTCAGAAGTTTTGAAGTTATGTGCAGCAATGACAACTGACATAAACTTGACCTTTAGAGGCTCTAAAGTTTAACTTCAGAGACTTTGAAGCTTCTTAAAATGGTAGATTGTGTAAGTGTTAAACACACAATCTAAAATGGTCTAAAACATACCAAAAATGGTTGCAAGACTAGAATGGTTTTGGAACTTATAAATAAGGGTTCCAATGAAGAAATAGAAGACGCTTGAGTAAGTTTAATAAGGATTAATCACAAGATACTAAAGTCTCCAACATGCATTCACTCCAACAAGCTTCAACAAATAAACGAAGTTCAAGGCGGGACTATTTACATTTAGAGGAGAACAAAAACACTATAATGTGGTCTAATGTTTATCTTTATTAAAGCTTAAACCTATGTACATTTAGGCTTGATTAGAGGCAATTTATTGTATACTTATACTTGTAGTTCTAGTTAGCTCTGAAAACCAGGAGGAGTTACTAGTAAGTATTGGAAACCAGTTTGTATGAGTTTGTCGGTGAGCTTAAAGGAAAACCAACATTGTAAGAGTTGCTAATGAGCTCAGTAAAACCATATTATATAGAGTTCTTAATTAGCTTGGGAATCCAAGAGAGATGTGATTCCATAGGTTATAGTGGAACCCAAGGTTGGGGAAACCTTAGAGAATAGAGTAAGTGCCAATGGGGCCCAAACCACTATAAATCTGTAATGCTCCACCCTAGGGCCCATGCATTTTACCATTACCCTATCATTTCTCTATTTCCAAGGAAAATAGTCTATTAAAAATTTGGTAGAGTCTATCCTAGAATATAAGGATCTACACCTAGCATACATTTAATCATATAAAATTGATGTTTCAATAATTATAAAACAATAATACTAACCACAAAACTCATACCCACACCTACAAATGACTGCCCAAGATTGAAACCAATCATGATGGCAATCTACCTTCCTAGAATAATATAATTTCAATCACAATAATATATTTAAGTCACTATGACATGACATATATTTTATTATACATTATGTGAAATTTTTTAAATACCCTTATACAAATACACAAATATACTATGAGATTACAATCCCAATCAATCATACCATAAAAAATTTCTTCAATTTTCCTCATAAATCTCCAACCTGCAATTGGAATCCTTTACCTAACCTATTGGCTAAAAAAATATAATAAGAAGGCATGAGTTTGGGCAACTAAGTAAGTAGAAATAATAATAAACAATCCAAAATTTGCGTAATTCAATCCAACCATGATTATAGCCTTAATAAGCCAAACATACTATAAGGACCAAGTACTCATGGTTCCAGTCCAATACTCTATGACCCTCAGGCGTATACGATCATACTTGTGCCATTTAGGCACTGTATTACATCATTTTGTCACATACAAATCATGAAATGACTCTACATTCCATCATTATATACATTTCCCCATATACAGTAGAATAATTAATCAAAGGTTGACCCTTACCCCCATGAATCATCACTTCATACATTCACATCAATACCATAAAATTTTGGAATACTTATGTTGTCAATCCATACAATATAAACATAATCATATAAGACATACTATTCAACTCAAACAGGGAAATTCTCTATCCCTCTCATCTGGACATCCATACACATAAAATAATTATTGTCATACATACAAATATGGGATATTCTTCATCCCTAGTATTCAAATGTTTATCTCATAAAAGATATGCCAATCAACTTAGGGGATATACTCCATCCCCTTCAATGCATAGATACACAATGCCTCGCATAATGCCATATTCATAGGATATTTCATGTCCAATCACATTCATAGTCACATAGTATAAGAATCATAAAGAAATCCATTTAATACATAATTAAGGAATATTCACTATCCTAAACATTCATGATTTCATAAAATCAAATAAATATCAATCTTTAATGAAACACAGGATATCTAATATCCCCAATCATGCCTATATGCCTGGACACAATCAATGGGATAACTACTATCCTATCCAACAATAGAATCAATTAGAAAAGAGCCTACTTACCTGCATGAAGAACCATAAAGAAATCTTTATGTTCTCTGGCATGGCTTTCTGTCCATATTCCAACATTCCTACACATGTATGATCCAATTTACATAACATTTCATCATACAAATATTGTGCATAGTTTTTAACTTTCATTCACCCAAGATGGGATAACATCTTTACTTGCATTCTTACAATCATATCATTTATTTTCAAAACTCTTAACATGATAACGAACTTCATTAGTAATGAATGACATTCTAAAATGGTCATTCTTTAGTTCTCCTTCATGAAGATCTTAGGGTTACAATTAAACCCTTTTTCACATGGTGTACAGTTCTTTGGCACATCTTATTAAACCTTACATAAGCATCATTAAATAATAACATTTCATTAATTATATCAAGGGAATCTCATTTCCATCAATATCCATTCATGATATAGTCCAATTAATATGTAATTAATTATCATAATAAGCCGATTAGGTCATTAACTCAATTAAGTCATGAATCAAATACCTTGTACATGAATTTCCCTTTCCAACCATGCATATTTATCATACAACATAGTCATCATCTAATTAATCATAAAAACAAGCTAATTAGGCCATTAGCTTACTCAATTAACACTTAGACACCCAAAATTCATGTAGATTATGAACAATAATCAACAATGGGATTTCTCATACCTAATCCCTTCAAAAACACCACAAAAAACTACTTAATCATTTTCTCCCATGATTTCCATATCGATTCCATCATTTACCCCTAAATCTCACTATTCACAAAAATCCTAGAAAGCATAAATTCCAATTTTTGTTGAGCAAAGATGACTTACCATGAAATCCAAGTGCGATTTCCTTTCACAAACAAGATCCTAAGCCCAAAACTCCAAATAGCTTCTTCCATTTGCAACAAACTAGATTTTCTTCCTTTATCCACCATTAGAATGGCTCAAATTTGAGACTAGTATATAAACGATGAGTTACAACTTTCAAACTCTTATTTTTCTAGCAAAAGAAGCAAGAAATTGGGCTAAATGGAGTCTAGGGTATGAGGGTTGGGCATGGGGAAAAGGATGGAATAGATGGGGTGAAAAATGGAATGGAATAGAGCTTAAAACTTTACTCGTTGACTGGTGTTACGATGCTAGTTTCGTTGGACGCCCGCCTTACCTCTATTTCACCCTAGCATCGTGGCCTCCATTCTGGCACCGCAGCCTCCATCCTGTCACCTCAGCGCTAGCCTTGCTGCACCTTGTTTGGTTATTTTTCTTCATCTTTTTTTATATTTTCTTCTTCCATATTTAATCCCTCGCAATTCATGACATATATACCTAATAAAAGCATATTAAAAATCATAATCATCCCCTAATTTCATTGAAAATGATGCCGTATAATTACCTTGCTTCCACCAATCTGAAATCTTCTTTCAAAACCCTTAATTTACGTAAATTTCATATCTATAAGCAATGAAAACACTTTACCTCTATTCAGATCATCATTATGATCAAATAGGAAAATATTTTCTTCACCCTGGGTGTTACAAAATCCTTGTGTTTTAATTATTTTTGTGCTTAAGTATTTCCACTGCATTCTAGTTTCCACACTTGCACATCCCATTTGTTTTCGCCATATCTCTTGGATTCCAACTTTACCATACAACCTGTGTATCATAGTAAGGTTGGACCTAACTTCTTCCTCTGTAACCACTTAAGTTCTTTTCTTCTCATTGACTTCATATAGCTCAAAATAGTGAAATTTATCAAAGTTATAGAGTAAACTCTACTCATTTTCATATGAGTAGATTTCAAACACCACAGGTGTTACATTTGGTGAGAGGTGGAGATGCTAGTTTAGATGGAAGTGAAATGGGTTGGTATGGAATAATGGCAAGTGTATGAACTTCTCTAGGTGGAAGTTCAGATGTTTAGGTGACAAGAGATGGGGCTCTATCTGTTTGCTAAAAAGGAATTGATTGTGTTGAGGATGAATGAGTGGAGTGAGTTGGTTTGGATGGGTGTGGCATGGTTTGAGCTTGAGTAGACTCAAACAAGGTAATGAGGGTATCTAACTCAAGGTGTACTAATTCGTCAAGTTTAGCCATCCTCTTGGAGATGAAATCTAGCCTATGATGTAGTGGTTTAAGATGAGTTGTGAGGTTTTTTTCTATAATGGATTAGATTTGGTGAAGATCTAGGATGGCTAATGGAATGGATTGTGGTGGTCTTGAGGGGTTTGTTTGGGGACATTGAGTAGGTCTAATATGAGAGGGTGCTACTACTTTTTGGCTCTCCTCTCTAGTTGTTTCAGTTGTTGCTTCTCTTTTTCTTCTTTCTTCTTCTTCTCTTACTTCTTCTCTTTCTACAATCTCTTCTACTCTAGCTTCTACTTCTCTTGAAGATTCTACTCTTTTAGCTTGTCCTTCTTTCTTAGGCTTTTTAGAAATCCAACCCTCTATTGTTTGCTTGAAGCCTATCTTTTTTATTATTAGTTTGCTAATTAAGTTAGATGGCTTGGATGCTTCTCCATTTTCTTTAGAGAGATCTACTCTAGCTTCTCTCGACACTTTTGTAAACATCATTCCATATGAAAGTATTAATCTTTGATTTGTCTTAACCATATAGAGATGATCTGAGATAACTTGGGCTAAATCTTTCTCTAATTTTTCAGTGCCCATAAAATTTTTGCATCTCTTTTTCAGATCTGATATGAATTGGGTCTACATTATTGATGATTAAAATGTGAACTAGCTTCATATTCAAATCCAAGTGGCTGGCTTGTAACTAGTTCTCCTTTTCCCCTATCTCAATTCCACCCAGTTCAGAAAACTAAGCAGCTTTAGAGGTGGGCCAATTAGCTTCATCCTTTTTGACTTTAGGCGGATTAAATATTTCCCTTATGTTCTCTAGAGATAAGTCCACTTCTACCCTACCTATCTAAGACTTTTTAGTGCTAGCATCATAGCTGCTGATTAATGCTTGTACTAATCTAGTATAGCAAAGATCTTCGTAACTTATAATAGTATCCCATCCTTGGTGCTGTAACCTCTGAGTCACTTCTAGATTTAATCTATTCACTCCAAATAGATTGAAATCAAATATTCTTCCTCAAACTATCCTCTTATTCTCAAAATAATTCTAAAATTTCTCAAAAGAAGATATTCTGTTATTGAAGATTTCCTTAAGTGTGTAATCTTGATATTTTCCTATCTTGCTTGGAGTCCTTATCTTGGATGCTTCCCTTCTTCTGTTTTCTCTTTCAGAATCCATGGAGGATGAGTCCATTGACTTGGTTGCCTTCTTTATTCTTTCCATTTTAGTAGCAAAGAACTCAACTAAGTGATTTGGGACTTTAGGGATTTTGGATTTCTTGAGAAGGAGAAGGTCTATGGGAGGTTAAGGATTCAAAGGATTATTTTTAGAAATAGAAGGGGTGTGTAAATGATTCATGTGAAATGAAGGAGATTTGAAAATCAATAGGAATCAAAGCATTTAATCCTGCGTAGAATTTTAGAGTTTGGAGACAAGGGTTTTAGACCCTCTAAAAAGGAGTTCTGTCAATTCAGAATGCAATCTTAGAGTTTCAGTGCATTAGAAATTATAGCTTCAGATGTTTTAACTTATTTCAACTGGCATTGAAAGGCTTTAGAGTTCAAAAGTGATAACTTCAAATCATCTAAAACTTAAACTTTAAACTCTTTAGCTTTAATTTTAGAGGTTTTGAAGTGAAGTTTCGGAACATCTAAAAATGTATGAACTTTCTAGAGTTTGAGATTTGGCATGCAAAATAGAGACAAAACTACATCTAAAGCACTTTTAGAGTTTTAGAGGAAACCTCTAAAATTAATTAATTGCAAGAAAATGTAAAGATAATGTAAAATTCAAGAATTTAAATATAAATATTACATTAAAATTATTGAAATTATTGAAAAGATAATTTAAAAGCATTGTAAGATACTCCAATGACTTGCAATCATACAACATGTGATAAGCACTTCGTGCACATGGACCTAAGACACCTACCTCCCTTTTAATTTTACAAAATCTATTCTCTAAGAGAGACTTAATGAATATATCTACTAATTGATCTTCAATTAGTACATATTCTAAGCAGATATTATGATTTTACACATGGTCTCTAATGAAAAGATGCTTAACCTTTATATGTTTAGTTCTTGAATGCAGTGTTGGATTCTTTGTCAAATGTATGGAACTAGTATTGTCACATCTAATGAGTGTGCCAATATATTTCAAACAATATTCACCAAATTGCTATTTCATTCAGAGAATCTGTGCACACAACTACCTATAGCTATATATTCTACTTTAACAGTAGATAGTGTAATAGATGTTTGTTTCCTAGAGAACCATGTTATGATTATGATTCCAAGGAACTGACATGTCCCTCGGGTACTCTTTCTATTTACGTTATAACTAGCAAAATCTGCATCTGAATACCCAATTAACTCAAAAGTTGAACCTTTTGGATACCATAAACCAATATTTGGTGTATCTAAAATGTATCTAAATATTTGTTTAATAGCTATAGGTATTTAAATATTTAAATAAGATGTGATTCATCAGGACCCAATTGGAATCTAGCACACATGCAAACACTAAACATGATATCGAGTCTACTAGAAGTTAAATATAGTAGAGATCCTATCATGCTTTTATAAAGCTTTTAGAAAATGGATTTACCTTTTTCATCTTTATCTATCTTGATTGGTGTACTCATTGAAGTTCCCAAAGGTTTTCCATCTTTTAGCTTCAACTTCTTTAAGAGTTCTTTACTATATTGAGCTTGGTGGATGAATATTCTTTCCTTCATTTGCTTGATTTGCAATCCCAAAAAGAGGTTTAATTCTTTCATCAAGCTCACTTCAAATTCCCCCTACATGACTTTGAAAAGCTCTTGATACAATTTGTCATTAGTAGCACCAAATACATTATCATCAACATATATTTGAGCAATCAAAATATCTTTCATGTCATGCTTAATGAAGAGTATGGTATCTACCTTACCTATAGTAAATCATTTCTTAATTTGGAACTTAGCCTCTCATAGCCTCTCATACCACGCTTTAAGAGCTTATTTAAGACCATAAAGGGCTTTCATACGTTTGAAGATATGGTTTGGATCATGAGGATCTTCAAACCTAGGGGGTTGTTCCACATATACCTTTTCATTTATGAACCCATTCAAGAATGCACTTTGGCATTCATCTGATACAGCTTGAAATTCATAAAGGATGCAAAAACTAATAGCATTCTAATGACTTCTATACTAGCAACAAGGGCATATGACTCTTCAAATCCAATTCCTTCTTCTTGACAATACTCCCTTGCTACCAATTTTTCTTTATTTCTCACAACTATTCTAGATTGATTTAATTTTTTCTTAGAGACCCATTTGGTTCCTAAGTTAGACTTATGGGATGGTCTTAGAATAAGTATTTATACATCATTTCTTTTGAATTGGTCCAACTCTTCTTGCATAACTATGATCCAATTTTCATCTTATAAAGATTGATCTAAGCATGCTGGGTCTAATTGAGAAATGAAAGCAAAATTACCATATACTCGATGTATGAAGATCTATTTCTAACTCTATCCTATACGTCACCCATTATTTGGTTTTCAAGATGAGTCTGCATGAACCTAGTTTCTACAAAGAGAGTTGTTACCTTCAACATTTACCTCACTAGTAGATAGTTTAGCTTAAGTTTTTGCCTCCTTCATCATTGTCGTTGATTATTGAGTTTCTTTTTACTTTTCTTGTTACTTTTGTTTCTCCACTATGTTGTGAGTTCACCTATCTCATCATCAAACTCACTAAATCTCCTTGAAAGGTTAGTACATTCATCAAACTTCACATGGATAGGCTCTTCAATAGTTCTATTTTTCAAGTTATAGACTCTGAATGCCTTACTTGTTGGTCCCTTATGGTAACTCAGAAGATGGAGGGGGTGAATTAATCTTTTAGAAACTATGGCCAAATCAAAATAATAGTGTTGAAATAAGACTAAGAAAATTACACAACACATTTGAACATAGATTTCTATAGTGGTTTGGCCCAACCTAGGTTCCTATGCCACTTCTCTAAATTATTCTTTCTTACTACACTTAGGTTCCACTAACACCTTGATTAACACACTGATCAAATACACACATTGTTTTTTTAAGCTCACCAACCATCTCTTACAAACCTAACTAGTTTTCCTACTTGTTGCATTAAATATAATCACATTGCAAGCCCCTTGCTTGTAGAAATATAAAACAGTGATGGATTGTATAAAAATTAAAAATCTCTTACTTAATTAGTTTATATAGAATTTAAGACAAAATGATAAATGATAAAAACTTAAAATCACATATTTCAAACTCCTTAAATGTGTTGAAGATGAAGCTTTCAATGCAATATTAGAGTTCATCACTATTGGAGTTCAAAGCTTGGTAAAAAACTTGAGGTCTTGTAAATGCTCATGTTAAATCACTCAACTTACTCTTCTAATAATTTGAATCCTCTTTTTATACTTTTAGAAGATCTTTTAGTCATTAATGATTACCTTAGAAAATTTTTTAACCGTTTCAAAATATGTTTGATACACTCAACATAATCTGCCTTATAAGCATGCTTCAAACTCTTTGAAGTTAAACTTTAAATCATCTAAAGGTCGAGTGCCTTGTTAATTACCGTTCACACATTAAATTTCAAATCTTCGAAAGCTCTCTTTCAAACCTTTTGAACTTTGTCTTAGTTTGAACTTTGTTCCAATGATGCACTTCAGATCATTTGAGGTTAGTTTCTCAAGTTTTGAAGTTCTTTCTAGTGACTGACATTTCCAAAGGCTATATTTTCCCTTTTGAAGCTTGTGTTTAATATTCGAAGCATCCTTTTAAGGAATTCCTTGCTTCTAAATAAACTTCCAATTGTTCCTTTTGGCCTCTGAAGCATGGATTTCTTCCTTTGAAGTTGTTCTAAAACTTTCAGATGTGGCTTTTAGATCTTCTAACAACTTCAACATATTATGAACTTAACTTCTGAGATCTTCAGACTTGAAGTTCACCTTCGAAGTTCATGTCCATCATCTGAAGCATCCTCTGAACTTACTCTAAAGCTTTCAAACATATCTCTTATGCTTTTAGCATAACTTTCAGTTTTTTTTTTCTACTACTATATCTTCTGAATTTGTTTCTCTTGATTTCAAAAGTGTCTCAATGTATCTCAAATCTTTTTCTAAGTTTAGAATTATCCTTCTTAGCGCATTTACTAGTTATTCTTTCTTTGAAGTCTTGAGTGAGGTGGGTTTCAACTTGATGTGATCTTGTTTACGCTGTTCATCACTTTAAAGCTACTTTCCTGATGTAGTTACCTTATTTTATTCACTAATTTCTATAATACTTGGGAATGCAACTTGTCAGTATCTTAACTTTTTACTCAAATGTTTGGCTTAACATTGCTAACAATGGAATATCCAAGGAAAATGCCTACATTAGATTTACTATTAAATTTATTAAGTTTTTCCTTTCCATTATTTAGAATGAAATATTTACATCTAAAAGTATGAAAGTGTGAGACATTTGGCTTTTTGCCATAATACAGCTCAAATGGAGTTTTGTTGAGTGTTAGTAAAATATAGATTTTGTTAATAATATAACATGCAGTATTCATAGCTTCAGCTCAAAAGTATTAAGGCAAATCATATTCACTCAACATTGTCCTTATCATCTTTTACAAGGATCTATTTTTCCTCTCAGCTACTCCATTTTACCAGGGTGTTCTTGGTACAGCGAATGTGTTAAGTATGTTATTGCTTTCACATAAAGCAGTGAATTTTTTATTTTTAAATTCTTCACCATGATCACTCCTTATGGCAATGATATAAGAGCTTTGTTCATTCTTCACACATTTGATAAAGACCTCAAAGAATGAAAAAGCCTCATCTTTTGAAGCTAGAAACATTATCTAGGTAAATCTAGAAAAGTCATCTACCATAACATATGTATAATGTTTCCCTCCATGACTCCCAATTCTTATTGGTCCAACAAGATCCATGTGCAGCAATTGAAGTGGTTTGGTTGTGTACGTTGAGATTTGAATGATTTTCTTACTTGCTTGCATTTTAAGTAAGCATCGCATAACTCATTTTTGTCAAACTTTAGCCTTGGTAAGCCAACGGCAAGATCTTTATTGTACATATATTTTTTCAAGCATGTTTTTGTTGGCACGTCATAGTCTTCTATGCCACAACAAGGATTCATCATTGTTTATAATAAGACATTTATCTTAGATATCACATAAGTCTGCCAAATATATGTTTTCATGCCTTCTTCACTAAGTTTGACTCATCAATACAAAATAACTTTGAGATTCAAACATAACCTTATAACCATTATCGCAAAATTGACTCACACTCAGTATGTTATGTTTCAATCCTTCTACAAGCAAAACATTTGAAATTGTAGTAGACTGTGTTTGGTTGACCTTACCAATCCCAACCACTCTACCTTTTCCATTGTCTCCAAAGGTAACTATTCTACTACTTTTAGCTGAAGGTTCAATGAATAGCTTACTTTCTCCTATCATGTGCCTTAAGCAACCACTATGAATGTACCATGTGCTACCTCTTGTGACTCTCAAGCACACCTGCATAAACAAGGTTAAGCTTTAATTTTTGGTACCCATTTTGTGAATGGGTCCAAGTGGGTTAGCGTTAAAAAAATTTGGTACCCATTACCTCTTGGGTGCCACTAATCTATCATTTGGCTCATATTTTGTATTTAAAATCTTTGCAATTACTCTAAGAACCCAAATTTGGTTCTTTTGGGTTCAAGTTTTCTTCTAAAGTTTTGAATCTTCTTTTTCTAAAATTGTCCACCTTTCTTCTTTGGTTTCATTTTCAACAAAGTTGATGTCAAGGTCTTTTTGAAGGCATTATTCTCTACCTTGACTTGGTCAAGTTTCTTATTGTTGCATTGGATAATCTTGAGCTCAGTATTTTCTTCTTTCAACTTGGAACACTCAATGGTCGTTCTATTCAGCTCCTTTTGTTGAGCCAAACATCTTTTACTTGGATTAATTTCGATGATGAATGTGTTTAGCCAACCATGTTTTGATGATGAGCAAAAAGCATATGAGTGAACTTTTAAGCTATTGATAAATATCACCCAAGTGTGCAGTAATGAAAAATATATCATAGAAACAACGTAATTGGATAGCGAATATAAGACCACATTAGAGACAAGATCCACGAATTTATAAGGAAGAAAATATAAATACTCAAAAGAGAAAGAATGACATTAAAACTTAAAAAATTAGTGTTTGAAACGTCTTCATAAAATGTCTCAAATTACTACCAAAGTAAATTAGACAAATGCCTAAGCTTGGACAGAAACAAAGCTTCAAAAGGAGAAAAGGAACTAAGTTTTGGACTTAGTCAAGTTTGAACACTGAAGAAGCAAATTTGGACACTATGTAAGTAAATTCGAACATAGAACCAAGTTCAGACAATGCTGAATAAGAAGCTAAGATGTTGGAACTTCAAAGCTGAATTCAGACATAGCATAACAAAGTTTGGACACAACAGAACTTATTTTCGGACGCTGCAAAACCGATTTAAGACATTGCTAAAGTCAGTCCAACATATCTCAAAAGTCCAAGTCTGGAAATTCCAAGTGCTAAGCTTCAGACATTGCCATTGCTGAAGTTGGTCAGTCCAACATATTAACTTTAGACATTGCCATCTCACTTCCGAATATCACCAAAATTCATTCATGCAACCAAGACAAATCACGTGTCTTCTAAGTTCGAAATTATAACTTTGGACATAGCAATTCATTTTTGGACATTGCCAAATGAAAATAGACACAAGATGAATGATTCAAGTAAGTCTGAAATCTTAAACTTAGACATATCTATTCATTTCAGACATTGCTGAAGTGTCTTCAGATAATGAGAAGTAGCAAGAAAATTTCAATGGGCAGAAAATCCTTTCAATTCACTCACATTTAATGAACATCATCTTCTTCAGCAGAAAGGTTTTGAATCTCATTTTAAAATAAGTAAAAAAAGGTTGTTCTAAGAAGTTAAGTAAGCAAGAGAGATTTTTTGAAAGAAATCAAAGAGCATTTACTCAACTTTAAATTTTTTCTTCCAACTCAGCATAAAAAGCAGTCCACATTCAAAGCTCAATCTCTACAAGAAGTTAAAGGAGTCTGATATACTCTGTATTTATTACAATAATATTTATTTTTACTACACTTTAATTTTGTATAAATTAGCTTATGTAAAAGGCATTTTTATTGCACAACACTTTTTGTATAAGATAGCAAGCAAGGGGCTTTGATGGTCAAATTATAATTCCTTGCAAGTGCACGAGTGTATAGCAGTATAGTGTGCTTAGCAAGGGTCGATCTCATAGAAAATTATCAAATGGATTTAATTATGTCTAGTTACTAAAACTAAGTTGTCCTAAATCAACAATATAAATTAAAAACTAAATAAACAAAGTGTAATGTGAAATAATAGAAAATAATGGTATGAGTAATGTAAAAGATAATTCAGGTTATAAGAGTTAGAGGATCTAACTTCACCACTCAATGATATTCATTGTTGTTGAGATGTTGGTGTCAATTCAGTATCTTGGGTTCATTCTGTCTACTATATTATTATTATCGTTAGGTGTAAATTAAGTATTTTATCCCATTCCAATTACCTATGGTGTGCAGTATAATTGAGATTAAAAACTCATGAAAATTAGAAGAACTTTAAGGAACCAAACAAAATAGTTTAGCATATGGCATCTACCTTAACCATATGCTCAAAGATAATCAAGCTCATTCACATAATTGATGATCAGACAATTAAATAAATTAGATGATTGCATTATACATAATGAATGAACCAAAATGATATTGAATTAATGAACCAACAATCTCTATTAATAATAAATATCAAGGAGGGCTACATCATTGCCCCAGAAAAAAGAATTTAGTTAATAATGAAATAGAAATAAAACTCTCTAAAATATGCATGATTGCAGAACTCTAAATCCTTCTCTTGTTCCCTTGAAAAACTTCTCTCGTTCGATCTTAGTATGTCTCACTCTAACTGTGTTCTTCCTAAACTTTGTTCTGGACATCCTTAAATAACCCAACAGCAGGTTTTTAGTAAAACTCCACGAATTACAATTCCTTTACTCACAAAAATCCTCTTCTAAGAATAACTCTATCTTTCTACCTGATAATATAACTTCCATGTGTAATTGAAGTTCCAAAAATAGACAAAATTATTAAACAACTGGTTTCCAAAGATACCTTCCAATGATTGTAACAACTTACGCATTCTATACATCTAAAAATTTTAGTAACATATGTAGAGAAATTTGCTTCCAAGGATAACTCAAATAATTGCAAGTGTTTGGTTGCTAAAAATATATTTTTGATCATAGTTTGGACAACATCATCACATTCAACACTATTAAGTTGCCTTAGATTTTTTGAGGGTCGAAATTGCACTTCTTCAGAAATTCCAACAAGCTTTTGATGTATCACAATGCACTTCTTCCAAGTTCTGACAAACTTTTGAACTAACTCTATAGTGCTTCTAAGATCAATGCTTCACTTGGTCAAAGTTCATACACACTTTTGAGCTATTATTGAATCTTTAAGAAATTTTGTTTGCACTTCTAATAATTTCAACTAGCTTCAAAAACATTTTTTTATCACCCTTCTAAGATTTAGAAATTTTCTTCCTCATTAATCTACTTTAGAAATTTTGAAGTTTAAAATTTCATTGCTTAGAAGTTCTGATAGAGCTTTAGAACTTCTAAAGTTAGGCGTTGGAAACTCTGTCATACTGTAGTACTTCTATGGTTAATAATCACTCATTCAGAAGTTTTGTCTTCAATGTTGAGAAGTTTTGGCAGACCTTCAGAACTTCTAAAGATTGAGCATTGGAAACTTCTATCATAGTTCTGAGAGCCTCTGTTGGACTTCTAAAAATGTTAGAACTCATTTATCATTTATTTGCAAGCCTCAAAACCTTATTCAGAAACTCATTTGACATACTTCCTCACCCCTCAGAACCATTCAACACCTCTTTAAAAGTATTTTACGCACTTCTGAGAACTTTCATAACTACCTTAAAAATATTTTTGTGGCACTTCTAAGAATTTCTAAGCCTTCAAAAACCACTCAGTTTCACTTATGAGATCTTCAGAAACACTTCCGAGAACACATCTATTGAAGTTCTATGTAGCCAAACTTTCTTCTGGCTTCGTTCTATGTTTCTTCTATTATTCTTCTATGTGGCGTGATAGAATTTTGCATTACTTCTATGTGAAAAGATTGTGCTTCTGCATTATTTTTGTGCAGAGCAGAAGTTCTGTGTTAGTGTCTTTAGAAGTTCTGAGTAAAATATGCAGAAGTGGTTTTGAAGGATAGAAGTTCTGGGGCAAACAAGCCCATGAGTCAAAAGTTTTAAGGAAGTATAATAGAACTTTTGTGTAGCATTATGTTTCATCTAGCTTGATTCTGAACAACTGATTCTTCTTTTGGTTTATTTCTGTTTATCTTTTGATGTGCTTTTAAGTACTTCTAAAGACTTCTAAGAATGGACAAATTTTCTATCATGCTTCTATAAATTTTATGAAACTTTTGTCCATCCTCTAATTTGTAAGAATACTATCTGAGAAAGTTTTACTCTGCTTCTGGCATTGTTGTGAGTTACATCTAGTAACATCTGAGCTTGATGGAATAAGCACCTCTCCTCTAAAGATATTCTGACATTAACACTTTAGTGCTTCAAACTTCTAATGGAGTTACAAAAATTTACCTCACTTCATCAAAAACTCATTTTCTTTGTCTTAGAAGTTCTGATATTAATAATTTATTATATCAAAAACTTACTTGACTGCTTTTGATGATGCTCAAAATTTCTGTTGATCAAGTATTTGGTTCTGAAGCACTTCTGATAGTTGCACTACTTGCAAAAATTCTAAAGATTTAAGATTTTTAACCTCCTCATAATCTCTGATATACTTTTAATGCTCTTCTGAAATAAATGATTCATTGTTACTAACCTTCTAAGATTATGTTAAATGCTTAAGCTTTTGTCTTATTTCTAAAAATCTCTGAATTCTTTTGAAAACTTCAAAGATTCACATCCAAACTTTTGAAGTTCACAATTGCTTCAAATTTACTCTTTTCTAATAAATTTCAAGGTTTGAAATGGCAATAACTTTGTTAAATGTAATATTCTCTTAAACATCAACATAACCCTCTAGCACACATCACAAGGGGATCAAAACATATGAATTTAGGTATAAAAATATAGCATATTATGAGCTTATCAAATACCCCCAAACTTAACTTTTTATCATCCTCGAGCAAATTAGCAATTTGAACTCATAGAATAGTTAGGATAATCTCTCTCAAATGATCAAGAACATGCCAGAGAAATTACACATACTCATAACTAGAAATTATTCAACACACTTACCAAGTCCTCTCATGAAACTCAAGTTACATCAATCCTTCCATGAAGTGAAAACTTGTGTGTGTTTGTAGTGTCAATTTCACTCTACATGCATGATTTTCATTCAATAAAGTGCAAACCAATGATTTTTATGATCTTCACAAAACACATCATAAGATTGCTTTTCATAATCCTTGTCCATTAATGTAGACAACTTTTTTGACTTGGATCAATAGGGCCTTAGGTTTAGCTAACAAAGAAAAAAAGTAAGGATTCATAAAGTAAGAGATCATAACTACATTACACATGAATGTTCAATCTATTGAAATCCTTTTTATTTGGGTTTTCTTTATTTTGTATATATTATTATGGACTTTATTACTATCATACCCCCAAACTTATTTTCTTTCAAGTTCATTGGAATGTGATCCCCCAATTTCAAGTAGAATCCTTCATGATGCTTTTCTTTTTGTCCTTTTGCTTCTTCTTTTGACATTCTTGTTTTCAATTCCCCCAAACTTAATTTCTTTCAAGTTCATTGGAATGTGATCCCCCCAATTACAAGCTGAATCCTTTATGATTCTTTTCTTTTTGTCCTTTTGCTTCTTCTTTTGACATTCTTCTTTTCCAATTCCCCCAAACTTAATTTATTTTACTTCACTTATACCTCTCTATCAACCATATGCATAGATTATATCTCTTATAGGTCAAACATGGTTTTTTAGGCTAAAAGGGTCCAGATGATGAGGCTAACAAAAGAAAATTGAATGGTGGTCTTTCACATGCATTACATATGCCATTCTTTCATTAAAGTTCAAATGAGACTCTAGTGACATGATGTTTTAGGTTAGATTGAAAGCTGAAAATGATCAAAAAATGCCTAAATTATTTCCAAGTAAACATGTTATCTAGGACTTCACCTCAAGGGATAATCAAACAAGTTCTAGCATGCTCATGTCAACCAAAATATGTCACTGAATTTATAAGATCATCAACTGATCATCATACACTTCACGTGATCATGACATGATGTGCTCACTAAAATTTTCATTAGTCATGAAAAAGAAAGACTTATCACAAGAATCATTAAATCACAAGATAGAATCTATCCTTCTTTTTAAATCATATGCAATGGCAATCAAAAACTCAGCATATTCTAATGACCATTAAGAGAGAAACCATCCTATTTAGTTCCATCATATTAGCATAATTGCTCTTAGAGTAGCTTTACTAAAAAAAATTCCATATCGAATTGATTGCAAATCTGAAATTTCAAATCTAAAATCTAAATGTAAATCTCCAAAGACCCCCCAATTTAAAACAAACATTATCCTCAATGTAAAATAATGATAAAAGTTTAAGTTCATGGGCTTCCTTGAATGATGTGCATTCTCATCCTCTCCTTCTAAATTTGATTTGACCTCCTTTGCAAATTTCTAGCAATTATAACACTTGAAACATCATCTTCAATCCTCTACAACTTCTATGCTCATTCTAAAAGTAGATTTCCTTCTTCTGCAACAAAAACATCAAACCACTATTGGAAAAAAAATCTGTCCTAACAGAGAAAACAAAACAACTAACTAAACTGAATGCTAATGAAACAAAGAAAGTTCAGAAACTTGAGTTGCCTCCCAAGATGTGCATTATTTAACGTCCATGCAAGACGAATTCCTACTTCATAGATTTTGAAATTGAACAATTTCATTCAACTACATTGGCAAGTCATCCTTCACATATCTCTTTACTCGATGACCATTGACTTTGAACTTGTTCCCAGTCCTCAAGTTCTTTAACTCCATAGCTCCATGTGAGAACACTTGTGTTATCAGGAATGGTCTAACCCACTTAGACTACAATTTTTCTTGAAACAAAAGTAAACATGAGTCATAAACATTCTAGCTTCAATGCATCTTTTGTGAATTATTTGATCATGATATCTCTTTATTTGCTCCTTATAGTTCTTTGTATTCTCATAAGCTTCATCTCTCAACTCCTCTAGTTCATTAAGTTGAAGCTTTCTCTCTTCACCTGCCTTCTGCAAATCAAAATTTAGTTTCTTTATTACCCAGTATACTTTGTGCTCTAACTTTACAGGTAGATGACATGCCTTTCTAAAGATAAGTTTGCAACGACTCATTCCGATTAGGGTCTTGATTGCAGTCCTATATGCCCAAAGTGCATCATTCAACTGCATTGCCCAATCTTTCCTTGAGGTGTTCATTTTGCTCTCTAGAATTGCTTTGATCTGTCTGTTACTTACTTCAACTTGTCTAGAAATTTGTGGATGATAAGGTGTTGCAACTCAATGAGTGCAAAGCTATAAATACCTTATTGCAAAAATAAGTTCCTCTATCACTAATGATTGCTCTTAGAGTGCCAAAGCTGGAGAAAATCTCATCTTTCAGAAATTTTAGCATAACATTAGCATTATTAGTTTTAGTTAGCATTGCCTCAATCCAATTAAACACATAATTAATAGCAAGCAGAATGTACATGTTCCCATTGGATGGTTGGAATGGGCCTATGGAATCAATGCCCCATACATCAAATAATTCAACAACTAGATTACCTGTGAGTGGCATTTTATCTCATTTACCAATATTACTTATTCTCTGGCACCTATCATATGTTGCAAAAAAGGCATGGGCATCCTTAACAATAGTTGGCCAGTAAAAAGCAAATTAGAAAACTTTGAGAACAGTCTTCTTTCCTCCAAAATGCCCTCCATAGCAGAATATGTGACAATGTTTCAAAATGCTTTGCTGTTCATCCTTAGGTACATAGTGTCTAATCATCTAATTTAGACACATTTTAAATAGAATTGGATCATCCCAAAAATAATGTTTTGCTACAGACAGCAACCTCCTCCTTCCTTGCAAATTCAACATAGGATTAAAAACTCCCTTAATTAAATAATTAACAATATTAACATACCAAGTTTTAGTTCCCTTTATAAAAAATAGTTGCTAATCAGGAAAAATCTCATTGATGGGAATGCTCTTTTTATATTTCTTTTGCTTAAAATTAGTCCCTTCCACTAACCTAGATAGATTATCAGCTATAATATTTTCACTACCTTTCTTGTCCTTGATTATTAAGTCAAATTCTTGTGGCAATAATATCCACCTAATCAATCTAGGCTTGGCATCTTTCTTAGTTAGCAAATATTTTAATTCAACATGATCAGAATAAATAATTATTTTTAAATCAATTAGATATGAGTGGAACATTTTTAATATAAATATAATTGCAAGCAATTCTTTTTCAATGGTGGAATACTTCAATTGTGCTTCATTCAAAGTTCTACTTGCATAATGAATCATATAAGGTAATTTATTTATTTTTGGTCCTAAGACAACATCGACAGTAAAACAGATGCATCACACATAACCTTAAAAGGAATGGACCAATCAGGAAATGCTGAAATTGGAGCAAAAGTTAGATTTTCTTTCAATGTGTATTTCCACTTTATCAATGTCATCATTCAAGGGTAATAGAACTAGATTCAGTGATCATCTTCATTGCAATCACAATTCTGCAAAATAATTAAAGAAAGAATTTAAAAATCCTTAGAGAAAATAAATCATAATAACGAAAAAGAAAATTATACGAACTTAATAAAATCAATTTAAGAATAGCTCTTTCGCAACGGTGCCAAAAACTTAATGGTTAAATAATAATTTCTCACAAGTGCACTAGTGTATAGCAGTGCAGTGTGCTTAGTAAGCGTCAATCCCATAGAGAACTGTTAAACTGATTCAATTTATGTCTAGTTACTAAAACTAAGTTATCCTAAATCAACAAGATAAATTAAAGACTAAGTAAATAAAGTGTAATATGAAATAACAGAAAATAATGGTAGTAAGTAATGTGAAAGAGAATTTAGATTATAAGGATCTGATTTCACCACTCAATGATATTCATTTTTGTTGAGATGTTAGTATCAATTCAGTATCTTGGGTTTTTTTATCTACTATATGATTATTACCATTTGGTGTTGGGGTTTAAATTAAGTATTTTCTCCAGTTTTAATTACCTATGGCGTGTAGTGTAATTGATATTGAAAACTCATGAAAATCAAAAGAACTTTAATGAACCAAGCAAAATAGTTTAGCATATGGCATCTACCTTAACCATCTACTCATTCATTCAAAAGGGCATAGTACATGGTTTAGCAAATGGCATCTACCTTAACCACATACTTAAAGATAATCAAGCTCATTCACATAATTGGTGATCAGACAATTAAATAAAGTAGATCATTGCATTATACACAATGAATGAAACAATTTCGATATTGAATTAATAAACCAACAATCTTTGTTAACAATGAATATCAAGGAGGCCTATATCATTGCCGTAAAAATAGGAATTCATAATGAAAATAGAAATAAAATTCTCTGAAATATGCATGATTGTAGAACTTGAAATCCTTCTCTTGCTCCCTTGAAAAACTTCTCTCATCCAATCTTAGTATTTCTCACTCTAACTATGTTCTTCCTAAACTCTGTTTTGGACATCCTTAAATAACCCAAGCAGTAGGGTTTTAGTAGAACTCTTGCATGAATTATAATTTCTTTACACACAAAAATCCCCTTCTAAGAATAACTCTATCTTTCCACCCGAAAACATAGTTTCCATGCATAATAGAAGTTCCAAAAATAGACAAAATTGTTGCACAACTAGATTCCAAAGATACCTTCTGAAGATTGCAACAGCTTATGCATTCCATACTTCTAACGCTCTTCTGAGATAAATGATTCATTATTACTGAACTTCTGATATTATGTTAAATGCTTGAGCTTTTGTCTTACTTTTGAAAATCTTTGAATTCTTCTAAAAACTTCTGACATTCAAATCCAAACTTGTGAAGTTCACAACTGCTCTAAATTTACTCTTTTCTAATAATTTCAAGGTTTGAAATAGGAACAACTTTGTTATGTATAATATTCTCTTAAACATCAACATAACCCTCTAGAACACATCATAAGGAGATCAAAAACATATGCATTTAAGTATAAAAACATAGCATATTATGAGCTTATCAAGCTTGCCAATCTTGGATAAGTTAGTTGGTTAGCTTTGGAAACCATCGTATAAAAGTTTATTAGTGAGCTTGGAAATTGATAAGTTTGTTAGTGAAATTTAAAAACCAATGTGTATAAGTTTGTTGTGGAGCTTTTGAAACCAATGTGTAAAAGTTTATCGATGAGCTTGGAAACTAACATGTATAAGTTTGTTGGTGAGCTTGTAAAACCAACAGGTGTTAGTGGAACCTGAGTGCAACAAGTGAGGCTGACTTAGAGAAAGGAGTAGGTACTATGCTATGGGCCAAACTCTATAAAAATACCCATTTAATTATGCTGCGTGATTTATTCCTTATTCTTTTTAGCACATTGATTTTCTGTTTGGCCAAAGTTCTCAAAAGCTCAATCCCCCACCCCTCTTGAGTTACCTTAGATCGGTACAAAACTTTTTGGGCTCTTTGTGTTTCGCCTTTAAAGCCTTAAAGTCTTAATATAGTTCTTTCAAAACTTCTTCAAGGTCAGGGTTCTCTAGTTTAGAATTTACCTCATCTTCATGGATGGTGATGAAGCTGATGCCTATGTAGTGTCCTTGCTGGTTCATCCCTTTAGGGGTGAGTGTGCTGATCTGAGATTCTTGATCTTCTTCGGCTTTAGCTTCACTCAAAATTTGTTGCATCATGTTCTCTAAGATTTCCCATGCAGTATTGGTTTCTTTTTCTTCTCAAATCTTTTGCTATGTTTGTTATTATTGTTGTTGTTATTATTTTTTCTCTTGTCAAAGTAGGAGTTGTACTTCTTTTTTTGCTAATCTCCTTGTTTCTTGTCTAACTCAGGGTAATCAAATCTCATATACCTGGGCTTGTTGCAGTTATAGCAGATTAAAACTTCCTTCTTCTTATCCTTGTTTATAAAATTTTTAGAGCTATTCCAAACTTTTCTTCTTTAAATTTATCTTGAATCTCCTTGTGATCATTGCAATATCTTCATTTTCTTCACCACTTGTTGACGCCTCTCCTTGAGAGTCATCCTCTTCAGATTTTTCTCTTAAGGTAATTGCTCTCTTGCCTCTAAGTTCCTTTGAAACCTTCTGCCTCATTAGAACTTCATGGGTTATGAGGGAACCCATGAACTCTTCCACTATCATTTTGTCCAGGTCCTCAGCTTCCTGGATGCAAAAAACTTTAGAAATCCAATACCTAGGTTGGGCTCTTCATATTTTTCTTCTAAATTCTTTAGTCTATTTGTTATCTACTAAAATCTTTTAAACATTTCAAAATTATCTCTAATTCCTTTATTATGAAAGACTCGTATTCCTACACTAGAAGGTTAATATTAGTTTCTTTTACTTGGTTAGGACCTTCATGCACAACCTACAATTTATCCCATATTTCGTTGGCAGAGTCATGGGAGATTTTTGAATTCAGAGGGTGAAATCACGGAGTATAGGCAATTTGTTGCCTTTGCATCTCTTTCTACTACTTGGATATCCTTAGCAATATATTTGTATTTGGGGGTTGAGGATAACCTTTCCATTTTTTATAGTGAGTCATAACTAGTAATTTGTGACAATCAAAACATTTTGCATCCAAATTTTCTAGTACCCATAATTTAATCCATCAAAGAAAGGGGTACTAGATGTGAATTGTCCCTCTCTTGATGTATTGTAGAAATAGTTGCCATTTGTGGGATCACCTTGGCCTTTAAAAATAATTAATGAAGCCTACTCTAATACCAATTGTTGGCCCCTTAAGGTGACTCAAGGGGAGGTGCACGTGAATTATGCTTTTCAAAAAATTCTAATAAGATTGAAACTTTGAGAAAACAGATGATTGAAATTTATACTAGCATAGAAAATAGTTTGTTTTATAGTGATTTGGCTAAAGTAGGGTTCCTACTCTATTTCTTTGAGTTAGTTACTCTTTCAGCAAGTTTTCCTACTCACTAAACTCAATAGACATAAATAGCAAGATCCTTGTTGAATCAGAAAACAATTGTGAAACTTCTACAAAAATATGCCTTACACTTAGGCTATTTGTATACATAGTTACTTCAAAGTAATAAAAGATATATCAATTAAAATAGAGATTTCAAACTCCTTGAGATTCGATGTAGATGTAGCTTTGATCGCAATTTCAAAGTTGGGCACGGATGGAGTTGAAAATGTGGAAGAAAACTTTGATTGCTCTTGTAAATGCTCTTTAATTATCTCAACTAATTCTTCCATAGATTTGAATTTTCTATTTATACTCTTGGAAGAATATTTAGTTATTAATTATTTTTTCTAGAAATGTTTTGACCAATTTAAATTGCATTTTCTACATTCCATGCAATTTGCCTTGTGAGCATACTTCAAATCATTTGAAGTTTAACTTCAGATCTTCTAAAGGTAGGGAGCATTGTTTGTTGCCAATGTTATATTAAATTTTAGAGCTCTGAAGCTCTCTTTTAAACCTTCTAAACTTCAGATTAGATGACTACGTCTTAGCAATGCACTTCAGAATATCTGAAGGTCATCTTTCAAGCTTTGAAGTTCCTTCTGATGACTAATAGTTTCAACTACTTTCAATAACTATATTTTTGGACCTCTGAAGCTCATATCCTCTATCAAAAGTATCTTGTAAAAAACTTCCTCAAAACTAAGTTCTAATTAATCCTTTTGACCTCTAAAGCATGGAATTCTTCCTTTGAACTTGTTCTAAACTTTAATACTCCTAGACTTGTCTTTCAGTCCTTCTAATGGATTCTTTATCTTTTGAACTTATGTCACTTGATTTTAGAGTTATCCTAATGCTTTTGGAATCCCCTTTTAGGTTCAAAATCATTATTCTTTGAGAATTTACTTGCTTTTCTTCCTTTGAAATACTAAATGTGATGGATTTCAACTTGATATGACTTAATTTACATTGTTCATCACTATGAAGTTACTTCTCCAATGTAGTTTGCTTATTTTATTCACTTATTTTTGCATCACTTGGGAATTTAATGTAACACCCAAAATGAAGGATAAAATTTTTATATGATGATTAGAGGTAAAAAAGATGAAAATGTAAATAGCATCACTTGTATCCAAATTTTGATATAGAATTTTGATTATTTAGAAAAAGTATTTAACATGAAAGTTATAGATATTAATATTATATTTCTAATTAATTAAGAATCATTTAATTCCAAGTTCATCTGAGAGAGTTATAGTTGAAATGGTGTAATGGTCTCCAAATGTAAAAGGCATCGTTTTGAGGCTTCACGACTCCAAATTAAGGTTGAATTAGAAAAAGTGTTCAACATGAAAGTTGTATTCCTTGAAATTATGTATCTAATGAAATAATAATCACTCAATTTAAAGTTTGTATGAGAAAGTTATGGCTAACACACTAAAAATGCTTCTGATAGGAGGTAGGGTAGGCAGTTTGGGCAAGTGGTTGTGGTCAAATCTGAGGCCATATATCTTGATATCTAGTAGTAGGTGGTACTCCAGGAGGCTATAGTACTAGCTTTAATCACAAGTGATATGGATAGAGGTATGGCAGGTGGCTGTCGTATGGCAGTGGCCTGACGTTTTACGGCTGACCCTATTCCGTTTCAGCCCCATTCCATCCTATTTTCCTTACCATGACCAAACCTTTATGCCTAGACCTTGTTTAGGTAATTCCTTACTTGAATAGCTAGAAAACAAGATGAATTAGGTGATTTAACATCTAAGCATGAAGAGGGAGATGGGTTTTGGCCATTTGAATGGTGAAAGGAGATGGAATCTTAGTTTTAGCTGCAACCCATGATGGGTTCTTGAGGAGTTGAGGCTGGAAGCATGTCTAATGATGGAAGCCACATGTGAATGGCAAGGTAAGTTTGTTTTCCCCCATCCAAATTACATTTTCTGCTCATTAAGGTTTGGTATAAACCCATAAATAGTGATTTTGGAAGAATAGACATAAATTAATGTAGAAATCATGGGAGAAATGTTTAATTCATTGATTATTGTATTTTAGAACTTAATTAGGCATAAAAATGATCAATTATGTTCAGGTAGGATTTCATAAATAGTGATTTTGGGAAAATAATGGAATTTCTCTGAGAATCATGAGGGAAAAATGATTAATGCATGAATTATAATATTTTGAGACTTGTTTTGGGTTGTTTGGGAGTGTAAAATATAATTTTGGGCTACGTAAGCCATAAATTAAATGAATTAAAAGCTTAATTGAGTTATTTAAAAGTTGTTTAAGTATATATCATGTCATGTATATACACTATGAATGATGTAAGAGAAAAAGGTTCCTTGAGACATCTTGTGTAGAAATCATAATTTGACTAGTGCTTATCACATGTTTGAACAAATACTTCCATGAGGAAAGTGAGGTAATTGATTAATCAGACTGTAGCCTATGATTGGCTGTGAAAGAGGCATTAACAATATATGAATTACATAATTAAGAAGTGTTTAAAGAGTAATGTGAATTAGATAACCTTGTGGCCAAAGTTAAAGTGTAGTTATGCACTTGAAAAGTAGTTAAACTTACTAATGGTTTGATTGATAGTATCTATAAATCCTAATTCATTGGCTTGACATAAGTTGGATGCAATTGCTTTTATAAATAAATGAGATTATTTTATGTGTGGGACCATTGAACAGAATGAGAAGGCATGGAACTTGAGACATTGAAAGATGGTTCTCCAGCAAGGTAAGTAGGCTTGTTTGTTGAATGCATGGATGAGAATAGTGGATATCCTAATTGTTTTGTATCTGGGCATGGGTGCATGGATGGGGATAGTAAATATTCTAATTGTTTTATATGCGGCCATGGGTGAATGGATGGGGATGTTGGATATCCCATTGTTTCTTAATTCATACATATATGGAATGGTTGGACATTATGGGATAAAGAATGTCTCTTGATTATGTTGTGTATGTATAGTCATAAGGGAATGGTGTGGATTCCCTTTGATTGCAATGCTTGGTGTTTATTGTATGAGTTGAATGCCTTGTTTGCAAAGGTAGAAAGTATATGATAAGTGAATATTATTCACTTATATTATTCCTTTTCAAACTAACTTTTGGTTTAATCTTGAGTTATTTTTAATTAATTTTTTATGTTTATGTTGTGTTTGTTTGTAGGCACATAGCTTTAACAAGGATGGAGAAAACACAAGGAATGCAATGAAGTGGAGATTTTGCAAAGGAATGATGGATAGCAATTCTATGCTGCAGCATAGAAGACTATGCCATGGCATTGAACCAAAACTTGAAGAATGGGGGCAGACAGCAAGTCTGTGCTGCGATACTAAATCAAAACATGAAGAACAACAACTTTGTGCTACAACACAGACCCAAGACAAGAAGAAAGATGGCAAAATAGAATGATTGTGTTGCAACATTGAATGTCTGTGCCGTGATACTGGAACTTGAGACACGATTTTAGATTTTCTGAAATGATTTTCTGTGATTTTTGGGAAAATATGCAAAAAGATAAATCTTCATGGAAGGAAATATAAAAAAAGAGGAGTTTCTTGAAGAAAAAAGATAGAAGGGACAATTTTGGAGAAGTTTTGGAGGCTTTTGGGGAGGAAGAAGCTTCAAGTTGCAAATCAAGCCAAGTACCATTGAGAAGAGTTTGCTACCATTTCAATCCTTGTTCCTTTCATGTTTTTCATCCTATTCATCATTTGTAACATGGATTAAAGTTGGAATCTGAATTTTGATCATGTTATATGAATGTTTTATGGATTCTTATTTCATTATGAGTAGCTAAACTCCTCTTTCTAGAGGGGAGATGGGATCTTATATTGATATTATGATGTGACTAATGAGTTATATGATTGAGAGTTCTTGTTAGTTTATTTATGATGCTTTACTTTTAAATATTTCAATTTATTGGTCATTTATTTAATGAATACATATTTGGGATTTGACACTCGGGAGAGGTAATCTTGAATATGATCTAGGCATCATAACATGGGATTCTAGATGACTCAGGAGAACTTCTAGGTTCTATGAAACCATTTAAAAGAATCAAAGAGTGTAATGCATTCTTTACTTTTTGATTTCTATAGGGATATCAAAATTGGAATGTAGAGAGTAGATACTTAGCTTAATGCTCGGGAGATTGAGTTGAGTGATTTAGTATTCTTGATTTGTAAACCAATAGAATGATTAATGTATAATAAGTAATGAGCACCATGATAAAGCATAAGTGAAGTCAATCTACTAGATCTTATTTACCTTGAATTCTTCCATTTGAAAGCCTATCTATTTCTTCTTTTTAGTTAAATTCACATTATTTGATTTTTCAAATAAAATCAGGATTATTCACTGCAATACATAGTTGTTAATTAGTTAATTAGAATACATAATCCTTGTGAAGACGATACTTTCTCAATATTATACTATAAAACTTAATGTCATCCACTTGTGGTTAGTTTACAGCAAATAAGTTTTTAGTGCCATTGCCTGAGATTGGTGTAATTTTAATTTATCATTAATATTGCTACAAGATAGTTCCATTTTTAATTTGGATTTTTATATCTTTTTATCCTATTTTGAATTGTTTGTTATCTTGTCTTTATTTTATTGATTCCTTTTTGTTTCCTTGATAGTGTATGCAAGATCCAAGAGAACTTGGTTTGACTCCTTTTGACCCAGATATCAAAAGAATACTTTGAGAAGTCAGAAGGGCAAAGCGAGCCAAATCTAGCATAATGTTAGCACCAAATTAACCAAAAGCAATCAAGGACTACTTCAAATCGATGGTTAATGATAATTATTCTAGCATTGCTCATCCAACAATCAATGCTCACAACTTTGAGCTCAAAGCGGCTTTGATCAACATGGTGTAGCAAAATTAGTTTGGGAGTTCATTAATTGAAGATCCAAATATTAACTTGGCAATGTTCAAAGAAATATATGATACTATGAAAATGATTTGTGTTCCAGACGACGTCATTAAACTGAGATTGTTCCATTTTCCTTTGAGGGAAAAAGCAAGAGGTTGGTTGCAAAGCTTGTAACTAGAAAGCATCACCACATGGGATGAGATGGTTGGCAAAATTCTTCTTGGCAAAATTCTTCCCACCTAGAAAGACTGCTCAAATCACAAGTTAGATAGGGCAGTTCAAATAGATGAACTTTGCACTACTCTATGATTGTGGATGCTCCTTTGGGAGGTTCACTCATGAGAAAAACTGTAGAAGATGCTTATTCATTGCTTGAAAATATGACATCTAATACTTTCCAAGGACCAAGTGAAGGGAATATGGTGAGGAAAATAGTAGGTTGTTATGAGGAGGACCAAATCATAGCCGTCACCGCATGGATGTCTTTGTTGACACATCAATTAGCAATCACTAATTCCACACCTAAGGGAGTGTCTACTATAGGAGAGTCAGCTTCTTCTTCTCTACCAATTGAAGCATACATGGTTGTACATCCAACCAGAGAAAAAGTATAATTTATCAACAATAATGGCTACAACAATTTCTAGGGGAACAACATGTAGAACCCATATTATCTTGCAAATTAGAGGAATCAGGATAATCTTCCTTATGGCAATCCAAGGAACAACTTGAACCATCCTCCTGGGTTTCAACCTCAATACCAATCTCAGCCAACTGAAAAGAAGCCTTCTTTGGAAGATCTCATGGGCACATTTGTAATTGAGAGTCAAGTTAGATTTTTACAAAAATGAAACAAGACTTGACAATATAGAGACAATTATAAGAAACATCAATGCTTCTATCAAGTCTTTGAAGACTCAAAATTGGATAGTTGACATGTTCTTCTAGCAGTTCAAACTGGGGTAACTTTCCAAGCAGCACGAAAAAAAACGCAAGGGAGCACTAAAATCTCATGACTCTAAGGAGCGAAAAAGAATTAGAATCACCAAAGAAGCAAGGAGATAGCACAACCATCTTCAAAAGTAGAAAATCAAGATGTTGCAAAAAGAGTGAATGAAGGGCAGATGAAGAAGGAGGAATCAGAAAAAGAAGATTACAAACTAGGGAGAATCACATTCTGTGATAATCTTCTAATCCTAAAACCCCAACCATCTATTCTTTAAAGATTTCAAAGAAGAAAATTGATGAGCAATTTAGCAAATTTCTTGAAATCTTTAAAAATATTCACATCAACATTCCTTTTATAGAGGATTTAGAGCAGATGCCCAACTATGTCAAGTTCATGAAAGAAGTCATGCCCAAAAAGAGGAAGATTGAAGGGTTTGAGACAATGAAGCTTACCAAGGAATGCAGTGCCATATTGTAAAGAAAGATTCCATAAAAATTGAAGGATCTAGGGAGTTTCACTATCTCTTGTACCATAGGAAATTCTTTTTTCCAAAAGGCATTGTGTGATTTAGGTGCATCCACTAACTTAATACTTTATCAATTTCTAGAAAACTTGGATTGAGAGAAGTGAAACCAACTATCATGACATTAAAAATAGCAAATAGGCCTTTGACCTACCCATGGGGAATCATAGAAGATGTATTAGTGAATGTGGATAAATTCATCTTTCTAGTTTATTTCGTGGTGTTAGATATGGAAGACAACCATGAAGTACCTCAATTGAGAAGAATTCTTGTAACAGGATTGAGGTGTTGAATGATTGTGTAACTTTCATTTTTTCTATTAAAATTGTTCAAGATCCACTAGAAAATTGTATTGTAAATTCTATCAATCAAGATATGATAGGTCCTAGGGAAGTCATGGAGCATGTTTTGGCATTGGAAGCATTGTCGAAAGAAAAATCATCAATGAAGTGGAAGTTTTGGATGAGGAACCAGCTATGAAAGAAGTAAAAGTTGCATAGGAACTATAGCAATTGCTAGATCACCTAAGGTATGCAATTTTAAGCAATGATTCGATCTTCCTAGTGATTATTTCTTCTTCTTTGACAAGTTTGGAAGAAAAGAAACTACTTCAAGTGTTGAGGAATCACAAAACAGCCATTGCAATATCAATTGAGGACATCAAGGGATTAAGTCTAGCCATTTGCATGCATAAGATTCTAATGGAAGATTCTTATAAGCCTTCTAGAGAGCATCAAAGATGACTCAACCCTACAATAAAGGAGGTAGCATGTGTTGAGGTTTTAAAATTGCTTAAAGTAGGTATTATCTATGCCATCTCTTCTAGTAAATGGGTGAGTCTGGTGCAATATGTGCCAAAGAAAGATGGGATGATAGTAATTAAGAATAAAAATAATGAATTGATACCCACTAGAATAGTGATGGGATGATGAGTGTGCGTTGATTAAGGAAACTGAATAAAGCCACTAGAAAGAATCATTTTTCATTGCCTTTTATTGATCAAATGTTGGACCATTTAGTAAATTATGATTATTACTACTTTCTTGATGGATACTTGGGTTATAATCAGATTGTGATTGCACCAGAGGACCAAGAGAAAAGGAACTTTACTTGCCAGTATGGTACCTTTACATATAGAAGAATGCCTTTTGGTTTATGCAATGCTCTTGCCACTTTTCAAAGATGCATGATTGCAATTTTTCATGACTGGTGGAGAACATTATGGAAGTATTCATGGATGATTTCTTAGTTTTTGGTTCTATCGTTGATCAATGTTTGCATAACTTGTCTCTTATTTTGTAGAGATGTGAGGAGACTAACTTGCTTCTTAATTAGGAAAAATGTTACTTTATGGTTAGGGAAGGCATTGTACTTGAGCACAAAATTTTAGCGTGAGAAATGGAAGTAGATCGAGCAAAGATTTCAGCCATTGAACAACTCCCACGTCCAACCAATATAAAGGGAGTTAATGGTTTTCTATAGTAACACCTGGGGTGCTAATTTTAGGGTAAAATTTTTCATACATGATTATAATAATGACTTGATTTAAGAAATTGTGTTAAAGTGCATATGGACATCAATTGCATGTGAATTTTTAAGTGAATTTAAAAGAAGGTAAGGTACATGGGAGTAAAGGAGTGATGTAGCATAATTTTTATTTAAATGACGGCTTCTTATGGTGTTATTGTGAGTTTTCCATATGCAAATGATTTGATTTTAGTTATTTGGGGCATTTTATGCATTTGATGTAAATATTATGTTGAAAATATTAAGATTAAAATTATATGAAAAAGGAATGGAATAAAGTGGAGAAAATTCATAAAATAGGGGAATAATTTGGGCCAACAAAACTGGCATCGATGGCACCAGAATGGGCACTGCGACGCTAATCGTTGATTAGACAAGGGCAAGTGGTAGCGGGCTAGTGCCACGGCACTAGATTCTAGCACCAGCAACGCCGGTCGGCGGTATAAAAGGGCTGGCCGACTTTTTTTGGCTAAACCTATTCTATTCTCCCCTATTCTATCCCTTTTTCCCTCCCTTCACCCTAGCCCCATTTAGGTTTAATTCTTTTCCATTTTGTTAGAGAAAAAGATAATTTAGAGAGATATCATCTAAGCATGCGAATGGGGATGGATTTTTGACATTTGAACAATGGAAATGGAAGCAAATTGGATTTCTTATAAATAGTGTGCTACTTCAAATTTTGAGCTTGGATTTTCATCTATGGAAGGAAGAGACACTTAGATTCCATGGTAAGATACCTTTTCCTATCCAAATTAGAATTTTTATGTAACTAGGGTTTTGGGAATCATGGAATTTTGGGGAAAATAATGGATTTGAAGGTTAAAACAATGGGGGAGTTGATTAATTCATGTTTAATATGGTTTTGGTGTTGGGTCTCATAAGATTGGCTTAACCCAAGAGGGGAGGGATGAATTGGGTTTATAAAAATTTCCTTGCTTAACCCCTATTTGAGCGTTAGGAAGAAGTGATTTGAGTATCTCTTTTCGGTACTGAGAACCTCCCCTTTGTATTGTAGAAGAAGGCTTTGGATGAATATTATGAAGTTTGAAAGCTCTCATGTAAGAATGAAAAGGGTTTTAGCTCTTGGCCTTGGGTTGCTAAAAAATGAAAAGATTCAAGATCAAAAGGATCTTCAAAATGAATGCTTCAACTTCTTGGAAACATCCCTCTATTCCCACTTAAATAGATCTTTCAAAATCATGGTCGTTAGAGTTGATTTGATGAAGCAACATTTGAATTTTTGACTGTTGGGGGTTGATAGGCAGTATGCCAAGCGCCTGGGCCAAGCAGCTATTCGCCAGGCGATATGTTAGGTGGCTACGCCATGCAACTATGGCTGATTCTCTAGCTTTTCTTCCAAGTGTACCTTGCTATCTCCTGGTAAGCGGTATGGCAAGTGGTTGCTCCAAGTGGCTGGCGTCCTCCACTTGTGTTTTTGCATTCTGTCACTTTTTGAGACTTTGACATTTTTTCTCACAAATTAAAATACATATGTCCACATATAATTTGCATAAGTTTAGAAACATGAATATAAAATTTGAATCGTATTGTTGTATTTAGAAAAAATCTTTCAAGCTTACATTCTTTGGAATATACAAATGATATTTCTTTGAGGCACATAATTTTATCTTAGCAATTATAAATATGATCCAATGTAGCACAATATGATAAACTAAGTTAATTGCAATATGGATGATAATGTTTTTTTGATAACTTGCAAATATACTTGCATAGTGATTACTCAATTAAAATACATACTCTTTAAGCATACTCGACTATATTTCAAACTTTCTAAATTATCAACATCATTAGCATGTATCAAGTCTAAAACAAGTTTTGTTGTTATCAAAATCATGCACATAATTATAACATTTGGAACTTAATTGGACAAGAAAATTGATATTTTACCCTAAGCTAGGGTTTTGAGAATAGTTAAATTTGGAAATTTTGTGAATTATGTGAAATCATCATGGAAAAAATTATTTAATGCATTGATAATAATGTTTTAAGGCTTGTTTGGGATGATTTGGACATGCAAAACACGTTTTAAGCCATGAACTAATTGGATTTAAAAAGGGATTTTTGTGTATGGGCTATATGAGCCACAAAGCGATTGGATTAGACATCTAATTAGATTCTTATTAAAGTTAATTTCTTGCTAGTTATGTTGTATAATGATTGCATATGGTTGGAAATGGGATTCCTTAAGAACTCTTATTGAGTATGTTGGCTTTTTGACTATATATTGATAAGTATGCAATTATGCATTTGGGAAGTATATGGGTTTAATAATAAATCAATCATAATATCTAATTCTTTGGTTTGAAATGAATCAATTTGAGTTATATTTATAAATGAATGGGATTATTACTCTATGCAAAATCATCTTAGATGGATGAAAAGTCATGGAGCTTGAGGAGAGTATGGTGATTCATTAGTAGGTAAGTAGGTGGCCTTTACTCTGTTTGAATGAATGTGTGGGGATAATAGTTATCCCATAAATTGTATCTAGGCATGTATGTTTTTATTGGGGGATAGCGGATATCCTATATTTATTTAAGATTGATGTGGTTTGGTTCGTTAGGGAGAATGGGTATCCCTTAGATTGGAATAGTTTGTGTTTTGATTCGGTTATGGATGTCTAAGGTGAGGGATGGAGAATATCCCTTTTTTGTATTATTAATTTGTAGATTGATTCAATATGAAATTGATTGATTGGATGGGAATGATAGTGATTCCATATTTGGTATTAATTGATGAACATATATTTTTTTCATTGACATGGTTGCATGCTTGAATCAATGAGAATTGTAGTCTTCATAGCATAATTGTATTTGAATGTTTATTAGATTGATGATTGAGCCTCATAGCTATGTATTGAAGATATGATTACTTGTTAGAGTCTATTTATGTTTTAAATTGGAATAAGATATTATGAATTGATTATTGATTTCTATTATTTGTGCCTACTTACTAAGTTGCCCAGAACTCATGCCTTTTTATTTAAATTTCTAGCTAACAGGTCAGGCAAAGGATTTATGAGAAAGACTAAAGACCTTTAGATGGTGTATTTGAATGTTGAAATTGGAATCCATTTTGTATATTTGTATAATGATAGTTTGTATAATTATATTAACTTCAAAATGATGTATAATATAATGTAATGGCATGTCTAGTGATAAATGTATATGTTAAGGAAATAGATTATGTTATTTCCATCATGGGGCAAAACAGGTTCTAGGTTGTGGATAAAATGGACCAATTTAGTGAGTTTTATAGATACTTTAGGATGTTTAATTCAATTGTTATATTTGATTATGAATGTATAGGATTATGTTTTATATTAAAAATTTTGAGTATAAATATTAGAAATGTATTTGATAAGTTCATTGATAAATGTGTATCAAGTGTAAATTAACCAAATTCAGGGGAGACTTTGTTGGAATTTTGGCAGAATATTCCCTTAAAAATAGAAAATTTGGAGGAAAAATAATGAAAAGTATAGGTGTAATAGAATGGGATCCGAGCACTCCCACCATAAAAGTAAGGAAATTGTAGTAAAAATAAAGGAAAATGATCAAGGTTGCACCTCGAAAGGTGGGGCATGACATCTAGGCCATACAGGCTTTCACAACAGATTCATAAAAGATTTTTCAAAAATTTTAAAACCTTTGTGTAATCTTCTTGAAAAGACAATCCTTTTAATTTTGATAAATTGCTTGCAAGCATTCAATACGTTGAAGGAGAAGTTGATTTCGGCTCCAATTCTGGTGATGCCTCAATGGGACTAACCATTCAAGATAATGTGCAATGCCAGTGACAATATAGTTGGAGTTGTACTTGGACAAAAGCAAGACAGAGTTATCAGAGCCATCTATTATGCAAGTTACACCTTGGATGAAACACAATGGAATTACACCACAACCAGAAAGGAACAGTTGGCTGTGGTGCTTGCATTGGAAAAATTTTGGTAGTACATCATTAGCTCCATAGTCATCTTGCATACTGATCATATAGTTCTCCAACACCTGTTCATGAAGAAGGATGTGAAACCAAGGTTGAGTCAATGGATTCTGCTAGTGAAAGAGTTTGATGTGGAGATCCAAGACAAGAAGGGAACCAAGAATGTTGTGACTGACCATCTATCCAGGCTAGAACAACACCTAGAATATGAATAGTATATACATGATAAGTTCCCAGATGAGCAACTCTTTGTGTTGAGTGAAAAATGCCCATGTTTCATAGACTTTGTAAACTACATTGCATGTGGAACCTTATAATACCAAGGGTGTTGAAAATGAGAAAATTTTTTGTCAAAATTTATATTTTGGTATCTGCAATGATTTGAATGATAAATATATGAATTTTATTTGAAAATTGATATGGATTAAGTGAGGTTATGAGAAATGTTGGAATGAGGGACGTTATAGAAGGGAGGATGATCAATTAGGTGTGAACTTATGGTATTTGAGTGAGGATTTTTGAGTAATTTATGTGAATTTATTATGTTCATATGTCATAATTAATGAGGGATTAAATACATCAAAAAAATCTAGGTTTAAAATGGAGGAAAATCCACTAAAAAATTTGGACAACAAGTCGATGCTATGGCATAAAAAACTAGTGCCACAACATTATTTTGGAAGAGGAAAACATAGAGCATACAGTGAGTTGGATGCCACGACATCAAAATTGGATGTCGTAGCATCAAATTGGATGTTGTGGCATCACTTCAACAAGGCAAAAATTTTACCTTTCTATAGAATTGATACCGCGACATAGGTTTTTGATGTTATAACATCAATTCAATGGTGCTACAGTGCACTAAAAAAATCAACTTTTTAAATGTTGTTCTATCCCATTTTCTCTTTTCGTTCCATTTTTCTTTCTTCCCATGCCCCCAAACCTGTGTCCTAGCCCCATGATGCCCATGTCATTTTTGCTAGGAAACTACCTTTTTTAAATGGAAAATCACTTGATCTCCCATTTGAACCCAAGTTTAAGCTATTTCAACCATGGAAAATGGAAGAAATATTCAATTTCCAACAAATGGAAGATGCAACGTAGAGCTGGGAGTTTGGTCCTTCGTTTAGAAAAGACGGCTATGCTTGTAAGCGAAGGTAAGCCCAATCTCTCAACTAAATTTTAGATTTTCAAATTTTAGGATTTGGAACCCAACTTGCATATAATGGATTTTTAGAATTAAATTAAGGTATATGATTATAAATCCATTGGGGAATGATGTAATAGAGTAATTATAGTAATTTGACATAAGAAAATTTAAATTTGGCATGGTTAGGGTTTCTATGCATAGTGATAATTAGGAGTTTCCTAATTTTTGTGAAATTAACCATGGGGTAAAATTGTAATGGCAAATTTATCATGTTTTAGAATATGTTTAAACTATATTGGACTAGTGGAATGAAATTATGATTATGCCTTAGTTAGGGGTTAAAGAGGGTTTTTGTGTTTGGGCCATTTGAGTTACAAATTGATAACATTAAATATTTAATTAGATTGTTATTGAAGTTAATTACATGTCAGTTATATTATATGATGATTGCATATGATTGGAAATGGAATTCCTTAAGAACTCTTGCTAAAATGTATGATTTACAATGTGCTAATTAGCCTTTTGATAAAGTGTCCCAATGAAAGATAAATTGAGTTTGATTATAATCTTAAGACCCTTATAGGAGTCATTTGGGACTTAAAGTTTAAGTGGTATATTGTAAATGGTAACTATATATTAAGTACATTGATTTTGATTGTATATTGATGAGAATGCAATTATACATTTGGAAAACAGACATGATTAGCAATAAAATCAATTCGAACTATGTTTATAAATGAATGGGATTGTTGCCCTGTGCAGAATGATCTGAAAAGGATGAAAAGGAATGGTGCTGGAAGAGTGTATGATGATTCGTCAAATGACTAGAGATAACGTTTATGTAACACCTATGTGTTGAAATTTGGGGAAAATTTTTTTATGATTTAGTAAAATGAGGAATTGAGGTGATACACAATGTTTTATAAAGAAATTTATCATGAAAACTGAATTGAACAAAGAGAATGCCTTCATTAGTAGTTTTGAGTGAAAAAAGACCTTAACTGGTGATTTTGAGTAAAGTCATGTATATGACTTGAATGACCAATGTAGCATGATTATTGTGCATAATGTGATGTGTATGAGATATTAAATCAAAATTTTGAGATAATTTTATAATTTTTGTTAAAATTATCATAAGATAAATGATTAAATAAGTGATTATGGTATTTTAAGGCATGTTTGGATCAATTTGGGTCATGTAAGCCACAAATTGATCATATTGAACATCTAATTAGATTGCTACGGAAGTCAATTACCTTCCAATTATATTGTATGATGATTATATATGATTAGGAGTGAGATTCCTTAAGAAATTTTCTTGAATATGTTAAATTTTGACTGTTCTTATATAATATGGATATGAATAGCCTTTATGGCTTTGTTGTGGCAAGAGAGGTTAGAGTATTTATCCTTAAAAATGATATGAACCATGATAGACTGGTATAGAATGTCCAATGAATAAGGATTTGATGACCTCATTGATTGGAAATGTATAAGAAAAGTTTGTTTGGCTTAATATATTTGAGTAAAATCATCTTGTAATTGAACAAGACTGTTACCTAATATAGGATGATCTAAGAAGGATGAAAAAGCTCAGAGCTTGCTAGTGATGATTGGGACTCAAACCCTGAGGTAAGTAGGCACTTGTTTTCATTGGATGGCTAGAGATAATATTTATCCCCTTTGTTGAAATCCAGCCATGTATGTTTTGTAACTCCTCACCCTCCTAGGGCCGTTACTCCGTTTTACACCATAAATCCACATGATTATACTATGATTTTCTCACCTCCAGGGTGGGTTGCTTTGATATATATATATATATATTTGACCTAATTTCTACAGAAAATTGGATAGAGTCTCCCTTGAAAATAGGGCTGTCCACCTAGGTATAACCATTCATCACATATTATGATACATTTTTTTCATTATAATTCATAAAAGTAAAAATTATACACTCCAATATTTCTCTAGTCATCTCCACAACATCTTTATAACTCCATAGGCTCCCCCATGCCAGAAAAACCTACACATACATCACATGAATCTCATATCTTATTTACATACATATATACATAAACAATTTTCATTAATATAATGAAGCATAATAATCATATTTTTCAACCTAATGCGCTCATTGCATTTTACATAATTTCATTTTTGTACTACCATTATCCACCTAATCCACAACCATCCACACACTCTTCCCCGAGAGGCACATAAATCAGAACACTACCCTTTCACTCTTCAACGCGTGAGGTCCATCCTAGCACTCCTGGCTAGAAGGCTGCCAGGCCTACATAGTCATACTGCTATATCTAGTGGCACCCTGCCTTCATCGCCTCATGAGAGTACCAGCTCTTCATAAACATGCCTACACAAGCTATTAAGGTCAATTATAGCAATTAGGCCATCCAAGCCAATAGCAACCCCCGGCCACGCCGACTGCTCAGACAACTGCCCACTAGCTAACCAAGCCACTCCTCGCCACATGGCAAACACAGGTTGGCCCCACAGCCATCATAAAATATATAAGTGAGCCACACTGGGCTCTAAGCCAATCAGGCGCCAAAATAAAATTTTACCGGCACTCTCAGACGTGTAAAATAAATGTATATAATTTCTAAAAAAATTATTATTTACTACTTTATAAATATCCAATTGACCTAAACATATTTCTACAGATTCCCAATAATATGAAAAATTTTCTATCTAATTTTGCAGATCAAAATAATATAAATCGATCAATTTAAAATTAAGATATGAAACTATAAAGAGAAAATGTTAAACAAAATCATAAATGTCTTTTGCCCCTCAAAATTTTTATGTTAATTACACATAATATAATAGAATTTGTTTAAAATCTTTAGCTTAAATTAATTCAAAATGAGAAGATTAAAAATAAAGCAAATTTTCAAAATAGTGGGATGCTAGCAGCATCTCATTTTTAGGGTATTTAATGTTCATATTTTTCTGAGGGGTAAAAAAGGTGGAATTTGTTAATGAAATTTGATATGATAGTATTAAAGTGTATCTATTTTAACATAATAGTTTTATTTTTTCAAAGTAACATCAGTACATTGGGTTTTAATCAACCTCAAGAGAGGTACTTGGTAAGGTATTCTATCAGTGCATTATTCATCCGAATTCTATTTTTTTCAATGCAATTTAATTCATGCTATTATAATGCACTAATTATGGTTGCATGGGGCAGATAATGCATTTTCAAAATCATGTCACTCATATACAAAAATTTTAGATTATAGTTGCCCAAATTGTAATCATTTAAAGCAATAAAATTGAACTTAAAATGACTTAAAACAACTACCTACTTACCTTAATTAATTGAACAATTTGTACAACCTTCACACTCCAATTTCCACCCTCTAAAAAAGCCTTAATTTCCTATTAAAAGTTTTAGCAAACCCACTTGAATTAGGGTTTGAAATTCTTTGAAGATAAATAACTTTTGCATAATCTTCTTTCATAAACATCATCACCATTTAAAAGTAGATTAAGCACTTACCTTAATCTTCAAATT
>JAYJMB010025293.1:0-85498 GCA_036873735.1 Pouteria campechiana
AATTGTAGGGAATGCCTACAAATGAGGTTTGCAACCCACTACATCTTAAAACTCCTTAATTAAAGTATATTATGGTTACAAAATTTGAAGAGGGAGCTACTGCAAGTGGGACCCATCAAGAAAACAACAGATTAAAGGTAAGTAATTCATTAATACAACTCCTTCATTATGAATAGGTGATTATTTAATTGAAGTATGGGTGAAATCTTGATGAATGATGTGGATGATGTGTGCATGTCTTTGATTGTTATATAATACAGCATTGTGGTATTTTATGTTAATGTATAGTTTGGGAGGTGATAGAAGATATTCCCTACTTATAATTGCTATTGTTATTCTTGTGTATGGATGTTTTTCATTAAGGGATCGTAGTTATCCCATGAATGTAAATCGTAATATATGCATACATGTTATGTATATGTGTGATTTGGGATAAGTGATTATCCCAGAGCGTATAGTTTACTTTAAATGCGCAATTAATGTTCTATTCTTAATGTTGTAACATGTTGAGATGTTGTATTAAGTTTGAAAATGTATTTATTTGGATTGGTGTATGGGATACCTTATGGATCCCTATTTACTTGGATAGACGAGATTTTGTTGATTTTCATTGAATTATTGATTGCCACGCAGTCTACTTACAAAGTCTGTTTAGACTCACCCTCGTTTTATTTTTTTTTATTTCATAGGTCAAGTCCAGAAGAAGCAAGATTGGTAAGAAAGTATAATAATTGAATTTGTATTTTTTTTATATGGTAATTAGGAAATTCCCATCTTATGTATATTGGAATTGTAATTAATTTATGTCTCATGATGTATAAGTGTAACTTATAGTCATATCAATGTAATATTGCAGTATGAGGTATATGGTGTATTTCGAATGAAAATTGTATGGTGGTGTGGTGGATTCATTGTCATCACGTTGCAGTCGTGGTCTTAGGGGAACCTATGAAGTTATAAGGATGTATAATTTTTACTTCAATGATTTATAATGAAAAAAAATGTATCATAATATGTGATGAATGGTTGTACCTATGTGGATAGCCCTATTTTCAAGGGAGACTCTATCCAATTTTCTATAGAAATTAGGTCAATATATATATATATATCAAAGCAACCCACCCTGGAGGTGGAAAAATCATGGTATGATCATGTAGATTTACGGTGTAAAATGGAGTAACGGCCCTAGAAGGGTGGGGCGTTACTGTTGGTAAGCTCTATGAAGTCAACAGTTTGTAAATATTTTTGATTAGCTTTAAAAAATCAGTAAGTTAATTGGTAAGCTTAGAAACCAATGTGCACAAGTTAGTTGGTAAGCTTAAAAACTAATGTGTAAGAGTTTCTAGTGAAGGTGGAAAACTAGTAAGTTGTGGTGAACTTGTAAAACTAACAAATGTTATAGTGGAACCTGAGTTCAATAAATACTCAAAGAAGTGGAGTAGGAACCCAGGAAGGGCCAATCCACTAAAAAAATTTTGTGTGTATGTGCTACAAATTATTCTCCCTTTTATTTTAAGCACATATATCAAGTTGTTGGCCAAAATTTTTGAAAGCTCAACCACCCACCCCCTCTCTTAAGTTACCATCCAGTTAGGGGCCAATAAGTTTTCTATATGTGGAATGAGAGGAGAGGGGGTATTTATAGGCTCCCAGGGCCTGACTCTGCTACTTGGAGGTGAAATGCAAAATTCCCAACTTCACTAGTTGGTGGGAAATGCAAATTTCTCAACTCTGTTAGTTGGGTGGAGTTTGACCTTCAATTTCACTAGTTCGTAGTAGACTTAGAGAACATCTCTTCTTGGGTGGAGTTTTGCCTTCAACTCCACTAGTTAGTTGTAGAGTCAAAGAATATCTCTTCTTGGGGTGGATTTTTGCCTTCAACTTCTCTAGTTTGTAGCGGAGTCAGAGAATATTTCTTCTTGGGGTCAATTTTTTCCTTCAACTCTGCTAGTTGGTTGCGGAGTTAGAGATCATCTCTTCTTGGGGGGGAGTTTTACCTTAAACTTTGTTAGTTGGTTGCGAAGTCAGAGACCATCTCTTCTTGGGGTGGAGTTTTGCCTTCAACTCTGCTAATTGGTAGCAGAGTAAGCAAACATCTCTTCTTGGGTTGGAGTTTTTCCTTCAACTTCGCTAGTTGGTAGTGAAGTTAGGGAACATCTCTTCTTGGGCTAAAACATTAATTTTAGGCTTTGGATGATGTCTTGAAATTATAATTTAATTCCAGTTTCATTAGAAATATTTCATGAACTTTTTGTTCTTTGAATAAATCTTCGGTGGGCCTCATTTTGATTTCTTGACCATCGATACTTGCATGAAGCATCATCATTTTCTAGCTCATGCAGTTGTTGTTTATGGTGAAGTCCATTAGACCATGAACTTGGCATTTTTTGAAGCAATTATGGTTGCATGTTTGGAATTTTCAGTCCTATTACAACACTAGTTAAGTAGGTGCACACATGGGGTGTAGAGCCTTGATTCCTCTAGATTGTAATTCTCTCATGTTGTTGACTAGTACCATCTAGGTAGCTTGATACTTACATGAGGCAACTTGTAATGTTCAACACCAATTATTAATTGTGGCCCCATCTTGGAATTGCAATATAATTAATGTGGCTCATCTAACTCCTTTTAATTTTCCTCAATTGTTGGATGTACCAGGATAGGAAGGCAAACTATTCCCATGATCCAAACTATTAAGTTGAGGTCTAATTTGATTCTAGCAAACACCTATTGATCCAAGATTAATGGTGTAGGATTGTTTGCATGAAGTGTTGATTGTTGATTCCAATGCTCCCTACATTAATCTGCTGGATTTTTTTGACTTTGAATGGCTTGAAATGCATGAGTTTTGAACAATCTAGGGTATATGCTATGCCATTTGTTTGGCATTTCCTGTAGCTCACAATACCATGCATACCATTTATTTGGAATTTTTTTATGGATGAAAACACATGGTCATCATTTAATTTTCGAATAGCCTGACTACATGACCTTGTATTTTCTCATTGCTTATGCAACATGGTGCTAGAAGCCTTGAAGGAGTAGACTATGGTTACTCTACTTCTTAGCATAGTTTCTAGTTATGAAGTTTGAATTTTGCCTTCACCTATGTGAACCCCTTGCTATTGCACTTTGACTGTGCTACCCGCTATTGCTTTGCCTTCAACTGTGCAAACAGATGGCGTTGGAATTGTGAGCATTAGCTATGCTACCTGTTACGCATGGAGAGCCTAACTAGGTAATTTGCTCATGTGCGCAACTTCATTTTTCAAATGTGGCTTTTGTTTTGCCCTTTATGCTACCTGGTAGCTAGATCAAGTAAAGCATTTTGTTATCGTGTTAACTATATGTCCATCATATTGCCTTTGCCTACGTGACTTCGCCTCCTTTATCTAACTATGCTCTTTGTTGAGTCACATGCAAGTATACATGATCGTGATCACAAATAATATAGATATAATGAGTTGGGTATCGTTCCCTCGAGGAGTTGTTTGATTACCACATTAATTACCGAATTTATATCAGATTTGTATTATTTCGTCTATTGAATTTCAGAAGATGCTAAAAATATTAAATCTAAACAAAACAATGAAACTATCTAAGCAACATGTATTAGGGCAAGTGAAGGTAAATCAATAGGAAAGATATCTAGGGAGTCAACTTCACCTAACAAGTTTACTTGCATTGATGCCTTGCCTTAATTAGATCATCATTCCTCTCATTATTAATCAGATACACTAAAGTATCTACCACCCGTTTTTAAGTGCTATGATAGGTATGCCTGTAGATGTGATCTATTATGTCTTCATACAAATGCACATCAAGAAACCCATTAAGTTTAGGCATCCATGTGTGATAGCTCATAGCTCACACAGATTGCACATGTACAATAGTTATCTCTAGTCATCATTGCATCATATGTTCTTCCATTCAAAATTATATTCCTTATTCATCTTTCTCAAGCATGAATTAGAAAACTCAGTTCGTGCATATGGAGGCCAATCACTATATGCATTAAGCATAGAAAGGAAGAAACAATGAGAAAGAAGATAATCTAAATCAAAAATCAAATATTAACCCAAGATTCCTTGTTAGGATCCATCTCACCCTAAATAAAAGGAATTTAGAATATCATAATTCATCTACTACAGAATCACACTTGTAGCCTTGTATGCATGAAAGGAATATACTAACTCTTTTTAGATCAACTCTGTTGAACAGATAAACATTGACATGTGGAGGCACCAATATGCATCATACATCATAGGTCATCCAAAATATGAGCCACATAAGCAAGTATGTTTAGCAACCTCTAAGATAAAGGGAGAGAGTAGAACCAAACTATAGTGTTATGCTTGTGTATGTACATTTTGTGTTATTTTGTGTCTTAGATGTCTCCATGTTTATGAGTGAACAAATGAATTCATCACTGTATATTGACCTAATGAATACAATATATTATACATATATTGTATATGTCATTCTAATTTATCAAATGTTTTCTAGCTCAATAACTGGTTAGATAAAGTTAGGGGTGTAAGTCGAGCGGGTTCGATGCGGGTTTGAGATTGCTCAATCCTAACCCTCACTTTTACAATCTTTTCCTAACCCCAACCCTAACCCTCACTTTTACAACATTTTTCCCACCCTAACCCTAACCCTACATGTGCATGTTGACTTTGGGTTTGGGTTCGGGTTGAAGGACCTTTCTTTTTAAGTAAAAGTGCGCTTAGTCTATATCTCGCATGCTTCTTCATTATTTTTTTCTTTGCTTTCAATAATAGTATCATCCTTTGTCAAATGACTGCTAGTCATCCAAACTATTCATTCCTTTGTTGAATAAAGTCAAAATCCTTTGAAAAAAAGAAAAGAAAAAGAAAAATAATAGTATTGAAAAGGTGGGGACATCTCATGACTAGTGGTTTGGTCAATGACCTTAGTTTTATAGGATCCCAATTCATTCTCAAATGTAGTTTTATAGGATCCTAAATCATTCTAGAATGTTATTGTTACATTGTTCATTTGGATTTATTTTCATTAATTAAAGAATTTTCTATAAGTCATATTTTTACGTACAGATTGTTCTAAACAATGCCACTCAAGAGATAGACAATCCAGACCTAAGAGACAATGCATATATATACTAGCGCCTACTTTCAACTAACCTTGAGGTATAGTTTTGAGTATTTTTGGTACACGCAGTTTGTAGTATCCTTTGATTACGTTTGAAACTTTTTTTGTCTTTATCTCATGTAGCAAAAGATGTTATGCATATGCAAAAATAGACCACTATTACTGGGACATATTTTTATTTTTATTTATTTTTAATAAAGGGGTCTGGGTTTTGGTTAGAGCAGGTTACCTGACCCCCTTCCCACCCCTGACCAGAAGTAGGTGTGGATTTGAGTGCGAGTTAGGGTTTGAGTTGAAAAATAACTTCCCAACCCTACCTAAAATTCAGGTTTGGGCAGCCAATTTCGGGTTGAACCCGCCCTGACTTACACCCTTAGATAAAGTGCAGGTTGTTCTATGATAGTCAAGTTAGGTGATAGCTACCATAGGTTCTGGCATGTAAGCAAACCATGTCATGGACAGAGGCACCTAATCTAGTATCTCTCATCTATCTTAAATGGCCTTCTAAACTAGGAATGCTATTGGGAATTACAAAATGCCAAAATTTTAATATTTACTCCATGTGCTGTTGTACAAGGTGGAGGTGTGAGAGGACTGGTAGGTATTAAACCGACAGGTCATTAACTCCATGCCCAACAAACATATTGGCAAAACCTATTGCATTCTTTGATGCATGAATGTTGAATTTATTAGCCAACATAGTAGCTCTAATATGTTTCCAAATGAAAGGAAGCATATCTTATTGGGCACAACATGGAAGCGAAGTTAGTTGGATTGTTAGGGACTATGGTCACCTCTAAAAGTAGTAGGTAAACAAAATGGATATGTGTTCGAGGTTATCCTACCATGCTTAATTGCACAAAACCAGGTCTAGTGTAATGCTCCTTCAAATGTAGGATGTACACTCCTAAATCTATACCATGCTATAATTTATCCACTTTCAAATATCTAATCTGGCATATTTTTGCAATCATAATGCAAGTTGTTTGAGGTAATACAAAATAAAGTGTTTCTAGCAGACTGTGTGTTGTATGCAAGTCTTGTGTCACGTATCAACTCAAACATATATGATTCATGTATCTTATCCTCCTTATCCATCATTTTCTTCAAGAAGCTCAGCTAAGTACAAGACAAAAACATAACATTAGCTAGTATCCAAAACATTTGCCGACAAGAGAATTAATTGATAAATAAAGCAAACCCATACAACTCATTGATACGTCTCTAGATATCTTCCATCCTGACCATCTTAGCATCCATCCAGATAATGAACTTGACCGATGACCAAGTCTATTGTGAAGAAATCCATGTTTTATCATGATATTGGATTGGAATAAATACCAAATCGGCATCTTGGATATGGGATTAATGGACACTAGCTGAAATTTTTACCTCAACACCATCCATCATCCTAAGTAGGAGCCTTCACTATAAAAGATGACTTGTTACATGACTAGGAAGAATTAGGTGTAGATGTATATTAGATCAAGTGCACTATCATTGATGGTTCTTACCCCTACGAAGGAGTTGAAATAAGGGCATGTTACACCAAGTCTACCTTCACGCTAATGAAAATTCATGATCATCATGTACGCATCTACAATGTACATATGTATAAAATTAAAATAATTAGACAAGCATAGGGTGTCCAACCTCAGTGAGTATTATTGAGCCTTCTTATAGTGCTATCCAGGAGCATATCTTAACCAATAGGTTGCATATTTTGCCGAGAAATAGTCACCATATGTAGCTCAAATAAAATCTCCCTACAAAAGAAGGGGCTAAGTACTCCACATTACATGTAACGAATTGTGAATCCCATGTGCACATTTTTTGTTGAAATGGAGGTATTGGAAAGAGAAGTTACTCAACATTGCAATTAGCTGGATCAACTATCGATTCAACCAAAAGTAATTTGTTCACATCCTCTACCACATAATCAAACGGCCTCATTCTCCGATGGTGGTGAAGTAGATTTGGATTAAGCTACATGACATAGAGAAATATAGCATAACTCAACACCATAAAATCTGGGTCATATAAGTTATAATAAAAGGTACAAAAGCACAACAATGCTTTTGAGTACTTATTTCTACTTCATGAGTTGTCACGACCACATTTGCATACTAATTATGCTTTTCGAGATTACTTTCAAAAGTTTCAGGAATGATTTAGATCTCTAAAAATGATCCTCACTCTTCTAAAATTTGAAAATTCAAAGAATCATTCATTATTTTGTTAATGTGTCATATGCAAAACATTTCAAAACCTGCCTGTTTACTAATTTCAGAATTTTAGTTGACATCATTTACCAAACATAATAAATTTTGCCTATTTCAGAGGCTTGAAGTACTAACTTCCCAATTAGTTTAAATAGCTGCAAATGCAAAACATTTCAAAAATTAGAAATTTAATAACGTTGAAGAAGACATGTATAATGGAGAATCTCAAATTGAAAAAGAAAGTTAGGCATTTTAGATCCATGTGCATTGGAAGATGAAGAATGATTTTATGACCTATGTCATGAATTATGGTATTTTCAAGTTTATATACTTTGATTCATGATTTAAAATAATTTTGAGCACAATTATTAATCCATTAAAACGTCCATAATCACTCAAAATAATTATCAAAACTCTGAAACCCTTAAAAAAATTAACACGCTCACCTTCAAAAATCCTACAACTTTTCCTTAATTTAGAACTCTAAAAATATTTTTTAGACTTCTAAAGATCAACAATGATCAATGATAAGCTATTTCAGACTTCTGAACATGAATTTTTAGAAATATGAAAAACACAGTAAGTAGTGTTATCAAATCTAGCTTATTTTAGTACTCTAAAATATTCACTTTAGAACTCTGAAATGTGTCCCATGCCAAATTTTTCCAGAGACTATCTATTTCAGAACTTCATCCATCATAAAATCAGAACTTTGAAATGTGTTTTATGCAAAACATCCCAAGATTTGCCTATTTCAAAACTTTGAAGTTGTAACTTCGAAACTCTGAAATGTGTTACATGTAAAGCGTCCCAAGATTTACCTATTTCAAAACTCTGAAGTCGTAACTTCAGAACTCTATGCATTATATGCAAAGCATCCCAAGATTTGTCTATTTCAGAACTCAAAATTCATAAATTCTAAACTCTGAAATGGTTACATGCAAAATGCAAAATGTCCCAAAATTTACCTATTTCAAAACTTTGAAGTTGTAACTTTAGACTTCTGAAACACTAGGGTTGCATAATTTCAAGAGTACGGGATGTTTCAAAATTCTAAAAAGCTTATTTTAGAAATCTAAAAATTTTAACTTGTCCTTGAGCACTTAAATCAATGAAAAGCCTTTCAGATTTCATTCTCTGTTCGATTCCTTAGAGCTTTCGAACCTCAAAAACTCTTCGATTACCCTTATCCTCAATTCCCTTCATTCAAATCCAAGAAAATACCTTGAAAACCATTCATAAACTACTAATAAGATGGCCAGAGAAAGGGAGCCAGTAAGAAAGCAACGACTCCATCAAATGGCAGAAAGAGAAAGAGAAATTAAAGAGAAGAAGTACAGGATGCCTTGAATCTCACGCTAGAGGTATATTTCAACAACAAGATTATAGCATTTAATAGATTTGAACAAAACTTTGAAAGAAAAAGAATTATAAAGGGAAAAGTATTTGATTTCAAAGTTTTTAGAGAAGAAGAAGAGAATGGCTTAGACCTTTATGTTGCTTAATGGTTCAGATTCCAAGGATGGACAGATATTTTAGGAATTTAAGATTTAACCTATCCACTTAGTGATGATTTTGTTCAACAATTACAATTCCAACATAAAGAAAACTTGTATAGGAAGAACTAAAATAGATTTAAGTTTAGAAAGTATTAAGGAAAAGTTTAGTTTGCCTGAAGTAGAAGAGAATGTGCAATGGCCTGAGAATAGAACAAAATTGTTTTCTGAGTTAGTCGGAGAAGAAATTGAAATAAAGGAGAGTATCTAAATACAGGATACTTAGATTTAGATCTCAAGCTTGCCCATATCATGGTTATTAGTAATATTTATCCAAAAGTGGGAAGCTCAGATTAAATCACTGAGAAGGAAGCTAGAGTCCTATGGGAACTGAAAAATGATAAGAAAATTGATTTGTCTAATTTGATGTCTGAGCACATGTATCATGCCAAGACAATCCCAAGACTTCCACTGGCTTATGGAATGATCCTCACAAAATTCCTTAAGGAAACAAATATGGATCTTAAAGGAGAAGAGGGAGAACAGGTTAAACAATCAGATATCTTAAGTGAAACCACCATCAGGTGAATGGGATTCAAAATGACTGTGGATGGATGGTTCTTGGAGAGATAGCAAAATAAGAGAGCAAGATAAGACATAAAGGAAAGAAGAAAAGAAGCAGTAAAGTGAGCAGATAATGAAATGAATGAAGCAAGGAGATAAGAAGAAGAAACAATTAATAGAGAAATAGCAACAGTTGTTAGGTCCAACCTTGCTATGATACACAGGGTGTATGGCAAAGCTAGAATCTAAGTGATGTGAGGATAGTAGATGAGATGTGCAAGTGCAGAAATTAGAATGCAATGCAAGCACACAAGCACAAAGACAATAAAAACACAAGAATTTATAGTGCTTCGACCAGCTTGGCTCCACTTTCCAAGATTTCCCCAACCTTGGGTTCTACTGTCAACATGTGGAATCACACTTCCTTTGATTTTACCGAGCTAAGTAAGAACTCTATACAATCTGGTTTTCCTTGAGCTCACTAATAACTCTTACAAAATAGTTTCCAAAGCTTACAAATAACTCCCACTGGTTTTCAAAGCTAACCAGAAACTCAACACTACAAATACAATCTATATAGAGATTGCATCTAATCAGGCCTAAGTGTACGCAGGTTTAAAGCTCAAATAAAGATATAAAATAAACCACATTACAAGGCTTTCATTCTACTTTGAAATGGTATTTATGAAGCTTTAAAGTTCTCTGGACATTAAAGCTTGATGGAGTGATTACACCATCTAAAGTCTTGAATTCTTAAGATTTGTTTGTGTTTAATCCACTCAAGAATCTTCTACTTCTTCATTGAAACTCTTATTTATAAGTTCCAAAACTTTTTTAGCTATTGCACTCTCTTTTGGTATGTTTTAGACCGTTGTAAGTTGCATCTTAAACGCTCCATGTTCCATACTAGTTCTGCTGCTTCAGAGCCTCTGAAGGCTGGGGTACTCATCAGTTAGTGTTGCTTCACACCTTCTTCCCCTCTTTCATTCCCAACCCTTACCATTATCTATTATTTCCAGAACCTCTGAAGCCAACTTCAGATGTTCTAAAGTCCCTTTGAATGATGACCTGCCTAACAACTATTTCTTGTCCTCTAAAGTTTCTATTCTCCATCTGAAGTGACTCTATAGGTACTCCAAAACTTTGAAACTTATTTGTGTCACTTTCGGAGCTTCCATCTTTTCTTCTGAAGCGACTCTGAAGTTTTTCAAATAAGTCCAGATTTATCCATCTAAACTCTAAAGCACTTCTACAGATGCTATGGAGCTTGAGGCTTCCTTCCAATCATACCCTTCTTTTTTGCTTCACTTTGAACATGCTCTTCAAAACATCTAAAGCTTTGAACACTTCTTCTTCTTACTAGAACTTCTTCTTCTTCCTAGGCAAATTCTGAAGTTTTCTCCTTCTACTCTAAACATTCTCTGAAGCTTCTTCCTTCCCTTCTGAATTCAGAGTTCTTCCCTCTAGAGCCTCTAGATGCCATTTTCAAACCTCTGAAGCTTCCTTTGAAGCCTTCAGACATCATTCCCAAACATCTGAAGCCATTGAACATTCCTCTGATCATGCTTGCATCAAGTTTGAAACTCCTTTGAAACAAAAAATCTTAACAAAATTTCATGAGTTTAATTCAATATTAACAATTAATCATCAAAACTAGACCCTTCGGGTCAACAGCAATAGCACCATCTCAAACACACCCTTTTCAACAACTAGAAACTAGCCAACCCAACCAACAGACCACCCTAACTAGACCAAGCCAGTCCACTCCATCAGCCATTCCTAGCCTTCACTAGATCCAAACCATCATAGAAAACCAACTCACCATCCATCTCAAACCTATATACACTAGAATTAATGAGTTAGAATCTCAAATGACCTCTAGTATATCCACCTTAAACCTCAAGGTAGACAAGATTGAGGAATTAGTGAACACACTGATCTCCTTATTTAAATCTACTCAACCCAATCCACTCAAGCTCAACCAGCTCACTCCACAAACTCTTCTGATAGTGTGGATGCAAAGTTTTGATGACAAACAAAACTTGATTAATTACTAATGAATATCTATCAAGTGCTTAGTATGTAGAAACAGATTGCAAAAAGATAGAACATGTGGACAATAGAATGCATAAGGGTTCAGAAGAAAAACAAAAGAATCAAAACATGCTCTAAGAGGTTATTCTGTCTGACTGAATAGACAGATGCTCTAGACAAATGCAAATCTTAAGACAAAAATGAAGAAGTGGACTCTTCATCCATGTCATAAGAGTCTGTCCAGAACTTGTCCGAAATCCCATACTGACATCTTGGACAAAGTAGAGCAAAAGATGAAGTTAAGTCTCATTGAGAAATCGTTCGTCCGCAATTTGATGATTGTCCAAAATTAACTTCGGACAAATAAGGAGCAAAGAACTTCGTCCAACTCCATTTGACCAAGAGAAGCAATGAAGTTCGTCCGAATCCAAGTCTATCCAGTATCATCTGTGTTGTCATAATTCATCCAAAATTAAATTCAGACAAATGCAATATGAAGATAAGAAACTTTGTTTGACGACCATAAGCCAAAGAGAGAATTCATCCAAGATTAACTTTGGAAGAATACAATGAAGCGCCGAACAAACTGAATTGACTGAATTCATCCAAATTTATTGCCCTCTTTCCAAAATCGTGAATCAGTTAATTCTATAGCATCCTCTCATCCAATACTTACCTAAACTAGTAGCTTAACTTCTTCTTTGTCAAGGTTGGTGCCGCGGGCATTCTAGCTAATAGATAGTGATTTTCAAACAAAAGCTTATCATAATGATCTTCTACAATTAATGGAGGTCACCTACCACCAATGGCTAAAATTCAAAGCTAATATAAGACTAATGCTTAGAAGAAGAAGAACAAGAAAGCAAGCTAAGAAAATTGAATACACTTACTGAGCCAAAACCGTCTACAAGATTCAAAAGACTTGAGTCTTTATCCTTCAATCTTCTACATCATTAAAAGGCCTCTGACTAACATTTGTGAAGAGCTTTTACTCCTGTATTCAAGTTTTAGAATTCTTCCCCTGAGCTTTCTATGAAACACTTGTATAAGTGTGTTCAACTTTTGTATTCTTAATCTTTTATTTGCCTTAAGCTAGTATTTGACACCAGGCTTAAGAAGAGTTGTGACTGTCTATGAAGCATGTCTTACATACAAGAGTTGTACTATTTATGCACCTTGGAGCTAGTCCAAAAGAATGCTAGTTACACTAATTTATGGCCCCTGAAACTGATCTAGAAGAGTGTTGATTGTGTTAGTTTACATCCTTGGAGCTGATCTAGAAGAATGTTAGTTGCACTAGTTTATGCCCCCTAAAGCTGGAATCTAGAAGAGTGTTGGATGCATTGATTGTATTCCATTATATGTGATAGTGGAACCCAAGACAGTAAGAGGAGAGTATTCTCAAAAGAGTGGAGTAGAGTGTTGACTCAAACTACTACAAAAATCCTTGTTTCTTGATCATTTGTGTGACAACTATTGATTGCATTGTTTGCTAGTGGGATTTTAACATACAAGGGGTTTTAGCAAAATTTTTTAATTACCCAATTCACCCCTCCCCTGTTGGGTGCCTAACCTTTGGGACCAACATTTTCTTCCACCCAATCTTTTCTATACTAATAAACATACAAAGCTCCATCACCCTTAAGATCATCCCCTGAACCTCAACCATTTAAACCAAAGCCTAATCTAGCCATTGTTCTATATCAACCCATCCCACAATCTTCCAAACAAAAATCTTCAACTCCCACCAAGACAATTTCACCCTAACTCTCCTCTATAAAATAATCCTCTGATAATTTCTCAATTGGTTCATCTAACACAGAATCAAATAATTCCAAGCAAGCCCCCATTCTAGAACCAAAATCCATGCCAATAGACCTCATTTTTATTCCATTCTAGGAATACATGACCATGGAGCAAGCTAATTTAGATGCCATCAAAACAGCCTAGGACAAACTTTATAGCACAAGACAATACGCTAAGGATATACCCTACCCATACCCTGAGTTGGAAGATGAAAGCTACAAATCCAGGGTGGTCACAATCCCCGCTGTCCAACTTGACCCACTTTTTTAGTCTAAGTAACCACAAGAACCATCCTAAACTCAACACCTATGCTCCTTCCACCACCACCACCTCAATCTGCACCCAAAACTGCCCCACTAACAATTCAAATCCCTCAACCAACTCTCAAACAACCAGAGTTGATCAAACCTTTTCAACCAGCCACAAAAACTCCATCACAAACCCCAAGCATTCAACCTCCCACACTTTTGAAACCCACTCTTCCAGCCCCAGTCAAGCCTGCTGCAAAGTTCAAAATGACCTCCCAAGAGTTTCAAGCTTGAAAGGAGATCAATGTAAATAATAAGCTTCCTTCTATAGTCCCAAAATAAAGCCTTCACACCAAAAGACTTACCATTTCCTGAGTTTGAAGAGCAAGCAGTCACTAATAATATAATTCTTCTCAAAGATCCTCCCCACATACCCAAAAACTTCAAATCTCAACTCTTCCCCAATCTTGATGACTATCTTCTTCTCTACTTAGAGGAGTCTAGTCTTTGAGCCACCATCCCTCAACCTTCTCATCCCAAACCAAAAATAAGGCCTAAAGAGCCCCTAAACTCAAACAAGCTCCCAAACCCAAAGTTGCACCCAAATCCAGAACTAAACCTCCACCCCAACCACAACATCAATCTCAGCTTAATACTTCAGATCCAAACATCTTCTTCGTACTCCATGAAATGTACTATGCTAAATATGATGCTAATATGTAAGCTTTTCATGTAGGCACACCAATACCTTTCCTTGAGCTTGAAAATCTAGGTTATATGGCCAGACATCTCAATCACCATAGTCGACCCTGACCATCATCTTGCAGATGTCCCTACAACCATTCTTGCTAACCCCTCCATACCAAATCCTCCTTCTGAATCTACCACCAAAATAGCCATTTCTAAGAAACCTAAACCCAAACATTCCAAAAAACACAACCTCTAGCCTTTCAACTCCTACACCTTCACCACCCCCAACCCAACCCACCACTGAACCCCCCACACTCACTAACACACTTGAGTTCTTTCCCCTTACTACTTAAAGAGGCCAAAACACAAGAACCCCTAACTACCTACTCATAGTTTCTTTTATGTTCCAATTGTTTTCTTCTTCTTGCACCTCAGTTGTACTACAATACTGAATTAATGAAAAATCAATTTCTTTCAATTATTTTTGCTTATACAATCATCCATACCTTTACATGGCCTAATTCCATCACTACATCTTTTTTATTCTAACAAAAAGGGGGAGCAAAGGGGGAGCAATAGTACTATAAGCATGTAAAAAGCAAAGAAATATAACATGGGGGGAAATATAAACATGTAGCATGTAAAATAACAAACCAAAAGGGGAAGGTAGTAAGAAATCTTTACAAAATAGGGAAAATAAAAAAATAAATAAGAAGATAAAAGTAGTAGCAACATTTGTAATCAGTTAAGGATTTTTTGCACCCCACTTCATAGCTTGATTTTTATGATGAAGAAGATGTAATAACTAAGTTTTGATGATGAGCAAGCACATGAGTGAAAAGTAAATTTCTTCCTATTGAATTCCAAGTGTTGCAGATATAGGACATAAGAAATCAAATTGATAATGCATACATAACATAAATTAAGTTTGAAAAGGAAGAAAATGTATAAATGCAAAAGCATAGAAAAGTCTGCAAATAGTTTCAAATAAAAGGAATCTAAATTCAAAGTTCAGAAGTTGTTTTAGAAGAAAGAAGACTCTATTTAGAATCCTAAACTTGAAAACCAAGCTGAATTCAATCTTTAGAGAAAGTTTTAGAAGATGGAAGTTGATCTTAAAGCAAAGAAAATTCTTCAGAAGTAGGCATAGAGTCAATTCAAAAGAAAGAATATTCATTTCAGAATTTACTTCAGAAATCATCAATTTACAGAAGCAAAATCAAGTTTTCAAAAGGAACTTCAGAAGCTACAATTTACTTGTGAAGTTATACTAGTCACGTGTAATGCCTCGCCTTAAGGCCTATGCATTTTACCATTTTCCTGTATTTTTTTCATTTCTAAGGGAGAATTTTGCCAAAAATCTGGTAGAGTCTACCCTAAAATATAGGAATCTACACCTAGCATACATTTAATCACATAAAATTGATCACTGGCATACATTTAATCACATAAAATTGATGTTTCAATAATTATAAAACAATAATACTAATCACAAAACTCATGCTCACACCCACAGTTGCCTACCCAAGATCAAAACCGATCATAATGGCAATCTACCTTCCTCAAATAATACAATTCCAATCACAATAATATATTTAAGTCACTATGACATGCCAATATGCCACATTATATTTAATATACATCATTCTGATTCTTCAAATATAATTACACAAATATACAATGGGATGACAATCCCAATTCATCATACCAAAAGAAAGACATCTTTACTCCTTGCTCACCAGCCCCAACCCATAGTTGGGATTCTTCACCTATCCTGCTAACTAAAAAATAAGAATAAGTAGGCATGAGTCCCGGGCGACTCAGTAAGTTAGCTGAATAAAAGAAAATAATAATCAAATAGGAACAACATGTTCCAAAGCTAGCACATGAATAAATACATGCCAATGCAACCATATTATGAGGTTCAAATCCTCATGATTCTAATACATCTACAGTCTACGCCACTCAGGCATACAATATCACAATCATGCCATCTAGGCATATACATTATAATTATGCCATACAGGAGCTACATATCATAACTATGCCATATAAGCATAACCCCATAACTATGTCATTCGGGCACAACATATCATATCACTATGTCATATACAAAATCCTAGAATGTTGTCATTCCATCAATACACAAATTCACATAATATAGTCAATAACATTCTATACAAACTCTAGGGATACTCACTATCCCCAATCATCCATACATATATCACATTCAAAAACATTCTGAGATGCCCATCATCCCCTTATACCATTCTGTCAACCCAAAGAATCACATTAAGAACACGAAAATAAGTGTGGGATAATCCTTATCCATTATCTATCTACACATTTATACATCATCCTAGGCAAATTCAGAGAATACTCTTTATCCCCATCATTCATATATCCATACAGAAAATTAATAGTATCATATACAAGCATATAGGATATCTTCTATCCTTTTATCTATTCACACATTCGTCTCAACATAACAAGGAGAAAAACTCTTAGATACTTACTATCCCTTATTAATCAATACATTCATCCTTTCATACACATGCATACATGCCTAAATACAAACAATGGGATAACTATTATCCTCATCAGTTAATACATTCAATCAAGAAGAAGCCTACTTATCTAATGATTCAACAAGTTCCATAACTCATCAAGCTCCATAACTTTCCTTTGGTCAATGATCCTATATATATAACAATTTCATTCATTTACATGGGTAGCTATAACAAATTCAAGTCTAGTTAATTAGTTAAAATTTCTAGATACTATAATTGATCCATTATTAAATCCATATACCTTTCAAGTGCATAACTGCACTCTAACCTTAGTCATAAGGCCATTTAATTCATATTCTTCTTTAATCACTTTCTAGTCACGTATTTCATATATTGAATACATTGAGTTAATGCCTCTTTACTAGCCAATTAAAGGCTGTAATATAATTAATCAATCACCTCATTTTCCTTATGGAAGTATTTCATTAAATATATGATCAATTTAGGTTTCTCAATCCAATTATCACAAGGAACCTTTTTGTTCCTTACAACATTTATCTTGTATCTCACGCGAATAACACTTAATCAGTTCTAAAACAACTCAAGCAATTCATTAATCAAATATCTTGTACATGAATTTCCTATTGCAACTATGCATATTCATCATATAACATGGTTATCATCTAATTAAGCATAAAAACAGGCTAATTAAGCCCATTAGCTTAGTCAATTATTATTTAGACACAACACACAAAATCCTCTCTTTTGCAACTCATGTAAGTTATGATCAACAACCAAAAATGGGATTTCTCATACCCTATCTTATTTCAAAATACCATAGATAACTACTTACTCAATTCCCCCATACTAATTTTATCATTTCTCCCAAATTTCACTGTTCACAAAACCTAACTTAGCATAAAGTATGATTTCTTATGTGCAATGACTTCATAAACATACTAATCAATCAATTAACCATGTCCCCTCATGGTAATTACACATAACCCATGAATTTTCCCTCAAATTCTACTGTTCATGGATATCATAAAACCCTAGCTATGCATAAAACATAATTTACATGAGCAAAATTCTACTTACCATGCCATTCACATGTGGCTTCTCCCATAAAACATACCTTCGGCCTCAAATCCTCAAAACCCATCATGGGTTATAGTAAAAATCTAATTTCCTTCTCCTTTCACTATTCAAATGGCCAAAATTCATCTCCATGTGTATGCTCAGATGCTCATCTAGCTAAATCATCTTCTATTCTAGCAAAAATGATAAGAATTTAAGCATAAATAGGGCTAGGGCAAAGGAAGGAAAAAAAATAGGACAGAAAATGCAAGGGACAGAATGTAAATGGCCTAAAAAAGTCAGTTAACCGACTTTACTTGTCGGCCGATGCTGCAACATCCAAATCGTTGACTCTACCCCTCCCCTTTCATGATCCGACACCGCGACATCCATTTGGACACCGCAGCATCTAGTTCTCTGCCCTAAAATTTATACTTTTTTTCTTTTTTTCTATTTTTTCCATCCCTTTTTTTTATTTCTTTAGTCATGATATTTTCCACTTAAATATAACATTCAATACACATTTATTCCCTCAATCAAATCTAAATCATATGCAAATGTATGAGTTCTTAATTGCTCTCATTACATAACAACATTTTTCAAAATTCTCACAATCATTATTATACATAATAGAGTAAAAAAAAAAATTACTCCAGTTCATCCTCATTTATAGCCATAAAGAAACAATTGTAATATTTTCATACACCATTATCCAAAAATGTAACACCTTGGGTGTTACATCATGTTTAGAAGAAGAATAACAGACCTTCAAAAGCATGGAATCCTAACTGCCAAATAAGTATTCAAAGTTCAGAAGTCTAAATTCAAGTTTTAGAACTCTGAATTTATTGATAATGAAAGAATTTAAATAACTTGTGAAGTTATGTAGATGAATCGTATCAATGCTTATTCAAAAGAAGTTTTAGAAGACATTTTACAATCCATAAAAATCTCAAAAACAAGATCCCAGTAAATAAAAGTGTTCAAAAAGATACAACAAAAGTTTTATCTTTCTTACTTAAGCTTAGCTGTGTACATTCTAGCCTAAAGAGATGCATTTACTTGTATACTTATAAATGTTGTGTTGAGTTATTGTTAAACTCAAAAAACTAGATTGTATGAGTTTGTTGGTGAGCTCTTGAGAAACCAATATTGTAAAATTCCTGGTAAGCTCAATGAAACTAGGTTATGTGAGTTCTTGGTGATCTTTAGAAACCAAGGGAGGTGTGATTCTACATGGTTTATAGTGGAACCCAAGGTTAGGAATACCTTGGAGAGTGGAGTAGGTGTCAAGGGGGCCCAAACCATTATAATTCTTGTGTTCCTATTACTTTGTGTGCTTGTTTGCTTCCACTACTATCTATTTTTTACACTTGCATATCCCATCTATATTTCCCATCTTATTTGAATTCTTATTTGAACATACAACTTGCCTTTAGGGACTAACATATATTAGTGGAGGCTCGACAATCCCAACTCTCGATGACCAAGCGTAAACAACTTGCATATTGCAAGATCCTTCATCTATTTCTAACCCATCATTCTCATTTGAAGCTGCATTAGCCTAACAACTCAAAGTTGTCAATTTTGCAATATTCATTACTTGTTTTTTTCTTTTGCAGTCCTTGAATATGTCTCTCTAATTCTTGGGTTAGGAAAACAAAAGATTGTTAATAATATATATATATATATATATAATTTTGATTACAACAAAACTTATTTCATATATGCTAATGATCTTGATTAATTTAGAAAGTTTGAAATATAGTCAAATATGCTTAAAGAAGTATACATTCTATTGAAAAATCATTTATGCAAACATATTTACAAATCATTTGAAAATGAAGAAAAATATTATGATCCACATTGTAGTTAACTTGGTTTATCATATTGTGTTGTGTAGGATCATATTTATAAGTGATAAGATGAAAGTATGCACTTCATAGAATGATCATTTTATATGCAAGAAGAAACATGGTTGAATGAGTTTATGTTTCCAAAACATTACTAAAATTGATCATTCATGCTTGACAAACTATGCAAATCATATGAGGATAATTATATTTCAATTTACAATAAAAAATGTCAAGTTCACAATGTGGAAAGTGTAAAAATTTTTAAGTGCAAAACTGCAGCCACTTGCAGTTGTCGCCTGCTAGTTTCAGCTAGAAAACTTCATCCGAAGAAATCGCCTAGTGCACAGGCGCTTGGCCAAGCCACCTACAAGTGGACAACAAGGTTGGTGTGGGAGTTTTGTAGAAATCCAACCACTGTCGCCTGCTGACCTTCAACAATCAAAAATTTGACATTGCAAGCTTCGTAAATGCAACCCATTTTTCTCCAATGGTCAAGTTTTTGAGAGATTTATTTAAAGAGAAGTATTGGGACATTTCAAGCATTAAAGAAGCAAGTGAATTGAGCTTAAACTTTCCACAAATCCTTGCAACCCTAGGCCAAGAGCTTTAACATTCATATTCTACTAAAGAGTTTTAATTTTCCAAATCTTCAAGGTTATCTTCTTCAATACTCAAAGGGAAGAGCTTCTACAATGCAAAGAGCCTCAATCATTCAAGTCTTCCTTGGCGCTTCATTGAAATAATGTGTAAAAGTATAAATCTCTCATTTGTATTTTCATTTGTGTATTGCACTAACTTGGTATTGGAGACAAAGGTTAGGAAGTACTGAATTAGGCTATTAGAGTGTGTTTGACAGTCAGTTTGCTAAGCTATTTATGCCCCATGGAGCTAGAATGTAGAAGAGTGTAGTAGCGCTAAGTTTATGCCCCCTAGAGTTGATCTAGAAGAGTGCAGAGGCACTGAGTTCATACCTCTTGGAGCTGATCTAGAAGAGTGTGCTCTGCACTAGTTTATGCCCCTTAGAGCTAATCTGGAAGAGTATGTGTGGCATTATATTTATGCCCCCTAGAGATGATCTAGAAGAGTGCAAAAGGTACCAGTTCATACCCCCTATAGCTAGGATCTAGAAGAGTGCAAAAGGCACCAGTTCATACCCCCTATAGCTAGAATCTAGAAGAGTGTTGGGTGCACTATTATATTTCCATTATATGAAATAGTGGAACCCAAGGCATAGATGAGTGTGCTCTTGAAAGAGTAAAGTAGAGAAAGTTGCCCAAACCACTATAAAAAATTGTGTCTCTTATGTGATTGCTTTACTTTTATTGCACCTTATTGCTTTATTATTTATTTTATATTGCATTGCACACAAGCACAAAAAAAATTAATCTAACAGGGGTTAAGTAAGAAAGTTTGATAAACCTAATTCACCCCTCTCCTCTTGAGTTAAGCCAGCCTACTGGATCCAACAAAGATTATGTGTTTTAAAGGTGCAAATAACATCTCAATAGAATATATCCTGCAAAGCAAAGAATCCATCATAAACATTATATATATATATCATTACTTGAGTGGTGGTTGACCTTGTATCCCTCAAATGTACTTCTACCCATTGTCAGGTTTCCTGCTAACCTACTAGAACTATTAGAGGAAGCATAAACTATCATTTAGAATGAATCATGGGAATTTAGCCTCACGAAGATCCATTTCTTTAACTTGTGGTATACCTTTATATTAGCAAACGATGTCCTTAACTCAAGGGGTTACTGTTCCATCATTAAGATGCTTTAGTTAAGTGGAGGATGAGAGTTGTTGAAGCAACTTCAATGAACCAAGTTTGTAGCTCATAAAACATGACATTTATGATAAACTCATATAATTTTTACTATTGAACCAACCCATGGATAAACATTAACACCTGTTTACCATACCACATCCATAGATTCTGTTAAGGCCCATTAACTCTTGTTAGATGATATTAGATACCATTAAACTCCATTAAACATTGTTTGAAGGTATTCACCTATGTTAGAGCCCACTCTGTTAAGGCCCATTAACTCCTATTAGCTGATATTAGATACCATTAAAAGTTGCTAGATGGGATTCACCAATGTTAAAGCCCATTACCCAAAATCATCATAGATTTAGTAAAGCCCATTAACCTTTATAAAACGTTGTTAGATTCAATTAGATCATATTAGTCACTATAAATATTGTTAAAGCCCATTAAACCCTGTTAAAAACATTCAAGTGTCATTTCACATTTTTTTGACTACTAATGTTTGTGAATATTTGTTATTAATATTTGGAAATGAAATGTTATGATAAAGTATATTGATTATCTATAAATTTTAGTTGTTATAATTGGCTTAATTATTTTTTAAATTTAATTGGGCCTAATTCAAATAGGGCCCAAAGCCCATTAATCCTTATTAAACATTGTTAGACACTGTTAACCACCATTAAGTGCTATTAAAGTCCATTCAACAAGCTTGTTAAATCTTGTTAAAGTCTCACAAGCCCATTAAGTGATATTAAAGCTCATTAAATAGTATTAAACCTTATTAAAGCTTATTAAAAAGAATCAAAGTATATTTAAATTAGTTTAACAAATTTCTTATTAACTAATATTATGTATAACTATTTTATCATGCTTATTAGGTTAAGAATAATAATTATCCAAAATTTTACCTTTTTATAATTACAAAAATAGATTATTATACCTATTTAATCCATTTTTAACTATTGACCCAAGGTTATTAACCACCATTAAACATTGTTAAAGCCCATTAAATCTTGTTGAAGTATGACAAAAAAAGCCCGTTAAATCCTATTAACCCACGTTAAAGTCCATTAAGCGTCATTAAACCCTATTAAAGCCTATTAAATGTAAATATATTAATTATTGATATTTTTATTAAAAATTTAAAAAATATATAGAATTTATCCTTTTAAAATTAAAAACTAATAAATATTTAGGAAATGTTAAATCAAATAATTTATATAAAAAATATAAATTTTCCTTTTAAATTCATTATCTTATGATAACAACTTACATTTCTTATTTATATTATATATATACACTTTAATGGGTCTCATTTTCATGTGACATATGTATGATTAAATGATTTATAACTTAGATAGAAATTGTCTTAAATTTAAGCACTTCAAATATGATATCTACTATCTATTAGATACATACTCTCATATAAGGAAATCCTATACTCAACATAAAATAATAACACTACCCCTTATTCTCCTTTAGTTAAAGTAGAATACATTCTATTAGACTTAGCCCCTAAATAAAATGTAACTTTGAAATAGTTTGTTAGTTTGATAATGCCTTAATGTACCACTCTTTTAAAGATATTTTTTTTGGCCTTGTCACATATATTGTTTTTTCCATATAGTGTAGAATAGAACTAGATAAGACTTGAGGGGTAAGAATATATGTCAACATATAAAAGTGAAAGATGTTACAAAAACTCATATTCTATTGTGATAATTCAAATATTATTTTTAATTTTGAATGAATAGTATATATATATATAGGGAATTGGTTCAAAGGAATCTTTCTATCTTTTATAATTATGAAGAATTAAATGAAACCCAATCCCTCCATCTTACTTACACCACTTATTTACTTACTAGTTAAAAGATTAGCTAAATAAAACACTTAGATGGACCTAAAATTAGCATCATTTGATAGCTAATATCCTTCATTTAATTTTTTTTTCATTTTTTTGGGACCCATGAGGATATAATCATTCATCTATACATTTGAAAGCCTTCATCTTATATTAATTTATGATTCTATAAAGTTTCATGACATACTAATCCATGCATTAATATAAGTATTTGTTTATTTTATTCATAATTTTATATATTTTTAATTGGTGTAGCCCACATAGACCTTTGATCAAAATGATTTTACATATTTAACTAAAATGATAATTCTAAATACGGTGGTCAAATTGGATTTTATTTAATTATTTTGGATTGACTTAAAAATAGAAGGGTTCCTTTGAATTTCAAAGAAACCCTTTCTTTGAACTATTTTCCTTATATATATGTGTGTTATATTATATAAGACCTTTTTTTTTGCAATAAGGAAAGCTAGACTTGCACACTTACTCAAGGGTATCCTTTGGTCTTTCTTTGGGGAACCATTTATATTGTTTTAAGATCTTGAAATGTGAAGTTATAATAGGAAACTCTTGCAACCACTTAGCGAAAAAAGGGAGCAATTTTAAAGCAAATTAAAATGAATCATTCAAATATAATTTTTTACATGTGAGATGTTCCTAATCTTTTGATAATCTTTCTTTAGTAGGATTTATGGTTAAAAACATTTTAGTCAACGTAATGTCCGGCAATGAGCAAGCCTACATGTGATCAAGAATACATTTTTCCCTTGCTTTTGGAATAAGCAACATCAACAATTGGGCATGCTTTTATTTTTCAAATGGCTTGACTTTAATGCATTCCTTAGGTGATAGTTTTAATGCACTACATGCGTGAGTGATGTTGTTGGATGGTAGCTGTAGTCTCATGTTTATTAGAGAGAGGGGGGCTTAAGTAGATTGGTGAAGAGAGTTTGAGAGAAGGAGTGATTGTTTGCATCGAAGGAGGAAGATTATGAGCAATTTTCCTTTGTGAATCAACATTCAAGTAAAAATACCCTTTTCGATTGTATAATTTCAAACTATGAAAATGGAAGGATCATGCTGCTATTTGTGTTATATTTGATGGAATGGATGATGATTTCATGCTTGTTAAATACATGATATAGGGAATTGGATGTATCATTATTGTACATCTTCTCTATTCCACATGTGATTAATGTATGGGTTGAAATTTAAGGTAATTTGAAAATATTGATTTTAAGATAATATGCAATTCTTTTAGTAGATCAAAATTGTTGAATATTTTTCTCATATAAATGTTTATGTTACAAGAGAATTTTATAAAATTCGATTTTGAAATGACTATTAAAATGATGAAGGGTTTTTATTTGTTGGAAATAGAAATTTCGTTAGATTTTCATGTATTAGGAAGCTTTTATTATCACATATACATCTTGAAATAAACCTCTCATGATGTAGAATGGTTTGGATTTAGGGAATACATTGTATATGGTTTTATAAATAGAAAAAAATGAGAAAGGAAGCAGGCATGGAACTTCATGAAACAAAAAAAAAAACATCATATAAGATGTTGTGTTTGATTTTATGTAGATCTGAACCATTGGATGTTCTCCTCATATTGGTAATTACCTAAGGTAGAAGTCTTTAGGTAAGATTATTTTATTTGGATGGTGAATATTAATGATATTTGAAATATGAAAATTTTATCAATTTTAGTATTTTTGGACCATAGATTGCATATGGGCTACATAGGATCATTATTACATATCATAGCCACCTTAGGACGTAATTTTTAGAGTTTTAAAAATTAAAAAATGTAAAAAAAAACAAGATTTTCTAAAATATCCAACCATTGGAGTGCATAGGACGCAAGTTCCTGATCCCATTTGTTGCCTAGAATTGCATTTGGTATGGCTTAAGGACAAACCCAACACAATTACTAGCCCAACGCCTATAGTAGAGCCCAGCTCCAAAATAGGCCTAAATGACCAAGCCTAGCTTCAAAGCTCGACGCCAAGTGAGCCTAGAAAGCTAGGCACAGGCGAGCAAGCTTTAGAAGGCGATGATAGCAGCAATGCGTCTAGTGGTAGCCTTAAGGCGGGCCCAAGCCAAGATGATTGGAGAGCCCAGCTAAGCCCAAGCACTAGTGAGCCTAGGCATGCCTGGCCAAGGCAAATTTAGTCGATGGTGGCCTAGGCACATCGGCATCAACATCTAATCACTAATCTGGTGAGCAAAAATGGGCAACAAAAGTTGAATTTTGTATTTTGGGACCCCACGATCTTTGATTTGAATGATAAAAGTTCAGATAGTTGATTTTGGATTTTTCAAATGTTCCAGACCTAATGAAAGGATATGATTGTTGGGAAAATAGCCAAACCAAAATGTATGAATGAACAACAATGAAAGAATGTGATTCAACTCCCTAGATGTGATGCCGTGGTCCATCAAACTATTCATAATATGATTTAAGATGTTATGAACATTAGATGTGTATGAATATTGGATTACATGATGGCCACAACATGAAGTTTGAGTGGGCAACATGGAAGGAATATGAAGTATCTCTCTTAATTGATAATGCAGTTCGCCAAACCAATCAGGATATGATCTAAGATATTTTCTAGATATTGATGTTGCATTCAATAAATGATGTGTATATTGGGACAAGTGGTAGTATATGATATAAATTGTTTTTAACTCATATGTTAGTTGCATCTATTCTCTTTTCTAAGTTTTTATAACTTACCTCATATTTATTTATTTTTTCAAAGGATGCCGCTCGTGGAGGGCATTAGTACATAGTATGAGGATAAATGTTACAAATTATTATTTTGAGGAAACCCAAAAACATTTGCTGACTTGACATTATTATCAGTATATATTGTATTGTAATTTTACTATTTATTTGTGAGTTTATTGTGGTTGCTTTTGTGATTATGTATTATCTCTAGTTTAATAGATTTTGGGAGATTTACCTATGTATTTAATAATAAATTTAATCATGCTATTTTTAAATTTGGGTTGTGAGAGTAGGTATGAGAGCAAATTCACTTAGATTAAAGATGAACATAATGCATAAGAGAACCTCAACTCAAATAAAAGAGATGCATGAGAGTACCTCAGCTAAAACAAAAGAGATTGAGGTAGAAACGAATGACTTAGATGTATGTAAGGATTCTTTATAGAAAAATAGATATTTCCATTGCAAAAGGATTAAATGATTAATAAATTTTGTACCTCAAGCTCAAAATATTAGATGAACCCAAGCTCGAAAGATTTCTTTTTTATTTAATTTTTTTCTTTCCTGATCTGTAACATAGATTTGATTGGGAATGGAAACACATACAACGTTAAAATGTAGCAAGGCGGCCCTTAACCAATCGCCAGTCCCCCACCCTTCCCTCTTTTTCCTCATCGCACTTTTTTCTTTCTTCTTCCTCACAAAGCAGCAGTTAAAAGCTACGACGACTAACGGCAACGAGGAAAAGGCAACTATTACAGGAATTCCTCAGACCATCTTTTCCTTTGAAAATGTCTTCAACAGCTTGGAAGCTGTCTCCGTTACAAAGCAGGGGAAAGCTAGCCTCTCCGGATCCAAACCAGTCAAACCCTCAGATGCTGCGTTCCCATACCTCTTTGCAATTCCCTGGGGGCAGCAGCGAGATTTACACCAGTAAATTTCAATTGCAGACATCCTCCACACATTCCCATACTATTGCTGGTCCGTTTTTTTATTCATTCTCCTATCCAGTCTATCATGCCTGTTTTCTGTTTGTTTTATTAGCTCTTCGATGTCGTTTTGTTTCAGATCGTGTGTTGGGAGCAGTTCCTGATGGCTCTCGTCTACAAGTTGCATACCAGGTTTTTGGTTCATATCTCTCTCGTGGCTGTATATCTAAGTTTGGGAATATTGATGGTGCCTCTGCTAAAGACGAGATAGATTTTATTGACTCATCCCTGCCCTTTGAATGACTCTAGCAACGTTAGCCAATTTCTTCACTGTGCATTTGTATGACAACTTGGAAACTGATTTTATGTTTCAAATAAATGACTTGTTTTGTGAAGTTGTTAATTTTATGAAGGGCGTTTAGCTTTCAAAATTTTCTTCTAAGTTGAAGTTATGTCTTAATAGAGATAAACTTTTTAACCCTCCTTCCAAAGTAGGCTGTGCGTGCTTGATATCAAAAGCTATTTATTGAGCTATCATGTTTTCTTGCCTTCTCTTATCTAGCATGTCTCATTTTGACACAGAATGGAAAGCAAAAATATGCTAGTTATTATACTAGCTTACGAACCCTAGATTTTCTCAAGGGATTAGATGAGGAAAATCTCAAAGGAAGAGATAAAAAAATCTTGAATATTGGTTAATTGAATAGAAAGGAGTGAATGCTTAACACAAACTACAAACTCTGATTCAAAATGGTTAGAAGCAAAGCATAAAGTGTCTCTAAGCAATGCGAGATTAAAAACCATTTTAATATAAGTTACCAAAAGGAAGCTTAATCTTATCGTGCATTAACCCCCCTCCATTTGAAAAGTGCTCACCCTCGAGCTATCTTATGCTTAATCATTTGCTTCAGGAGGAAAATACTTATAAATGTCTCTGAAATTTAAAGTTTTCTAGATGGTCAAGTCTTTTGAAAGATCTACCACATAGGCATTGTCATTGATCTTCTTTAATATTTCGAATGACTCATACTTATGCTTTAGTTTATTGTAGGAACCTGCAAGAAACCTTTCATTTTTCAAAAAGACTATAATAAGATCTCTTTTTTCAAACACTTTCTTCTTCCTCTCCTTATTAGTTGGGGCCTTGTGCTTGGAATTTGCTTTTTCTAATTTCTTCTTCTCTTACTTCTCATTTAGAGTAATAGATAGAAATTTTCGTCCCTCCACTTTTGAAGTTTTAGGATTCTTTCTTTTCAACTCTCTGGGAATAATAACAATTTGTTTATCCTTCCATTCAAAGAAATAAAAATTTCCACACCCACTATGAGTTGCAGCCATATTATACTGCTAAGGTCTGCCTAATAGAATATGACATACATAGATATATATATATATATATATATATTTACAGCTTCATGCACCCCATTATCCTTAAAATACTGTCCTATGGGAAGAGGTACACAACATATTTGAGTTACCTTTAATGACAGTCCCTACTTGACCCATTCAAGTTGATATGGTTTGGGGTGTACTTCAGTTGACAACTTCGAATAATCTAGTAACTGCTTTAAAATAATATTCTTGAAGCTTCTACTATTAATAATCGAGCAACATGTTCTCCCTTTGATCAAACATTTAGATTGAAAAATCCGATGTTGTTGTGAGGGTGTCTCTTATTTGGAAACAAATAAAATTTTCTGCACCATACATGGAACTGCAATATATGATTCTTTTGAAACCCTGCATATCATGCCACTTTTCTCCTCTAGAATCCTCCTCAACTTCAAGCTTTAATAAGTGGATAGGTTGGTAGTCTCTTGGGTCATATTCAATAAAATTCATAGATCTACAGTAGGACAAATATTAGAAAGATGATTGGTTCCACTACACATATTACATTTGTCTCCCCTCGGCTTGGTATAAGGATTATACTCTCCTTAGTATTAGCATCACCAGTTGTTTGTATAGTCCCACAAGCTCTAACTCCTGGATTAGTGTTCAAAGAGAGAAGAACATAACTAGCACTGCTCATAGATTGGTTTCCTTTATGACCAGTTAGCTTTGGGTTCTCCCTGGTTGTTCGCCTAGGAGCCTCCATTTGACCAAGTGGACGTCCTATCATCTATTCTGCATTGCTTGCTTGATCTACTATCTATATCTGTTGCAAACAAATTCTGATGTAGGACAAGTGGGAAGAAGAGAGAAGAAAGAGGAAAAATCCTCTCAAGGGGATAAGAAGGGAAGAAAGGAGAGGAGTAGGAAAGAATTTAGGGAGAATTAGGGTAAATAGAAACAATCAATTTCAATCATAAAGTGTTTTTAACCTTGATATAAGCTACCTTATTTATAGACTTGAAAGTAAAACCTTAAAATATGCGTAATATACGTGTAACAAATAAAATATCAAAAATATCCTTTAACCCAAACACAATGTTTTAAAATCCTTAATCAAATAAACAAACTCTATTTTCTACAACTGCACTTAGAATAAGTACGATTGGGCGCACATTGCGATCCCCATCAATTCTCCCTCACTTGAAAAAATACTCCACTGGAGAGTTAGCATGATGATACTGATTAAGCAAATTTGAATCCAACTCCTAAAGTTCCTCTTCGGATATCCATGTAGCATCAGTGTCATGCTTGTTTCTCTATTTAACAAGATACCTATGTAGTCTGCCTGAAGAAGAAGTAGTAATATCACCGTGAAAGATATTCTCAACCTGATCTGTGGTTGTAAATTGTGTTCAGGGTAGAACTAGAAAAGAATCAAAAGCTGAAGAAACCCCATGGTTTGGTATTCCTGCAGATGAAAGAGGAGGTTTTAAAGTGCCTCTATAAGGAAATAATTCCTTCACATTGAAAGTTGAACTAATTTGTATATTTGGAGGTAAGTTAAGAACATATGCATTTGTTCCTAATTTTCGTAGAATACGAAAAAGACCATTGGCTCGCGCATTTAACTTTTTAAAAGAATTTTAGGAAATCTCTTAGGTCGCATATGAATCATAACATAATCACCTTCATTAAATTCATGATGCTTACAGTGTACATCAGCAACAAGCTTATATGTTTCATTATTTAGTGCAATTTTCCTTCTTATAGTGGCATGAATATCATGAATATGATGTGCAAATGTATTAGTAGAAGCAAAAATACGAATATTAAGTGGCAAAGGTACTAGATGGTCAATCTTAAATGGGGATTTTCTTGTGGATCTGTTAACAAAATTGTTATAGGCAAACTTTGTAATGGAAAAAACTGAATCCCAAGTACCTAAATGCTCACTTACTAAACATCTAAGTAAATCTTTCAAACTTTGGTTAATAACCTCGGTTTGACCATCAGTTTGTGGGTGAAAAGCGAAAGAAAATTTCAATTTAGTACCAGAAAATTTTCACAAAGTTTTCTAGAAATTACTCACAAAATGGACATTCCTATTAGACAGTAGTAGATAGCAATCCATATAGTTTGACAATCTTCTTGGAAAATAATTTTGCTATATATGATGCATCAGCAGTCTTTTGACATGGCAGACAATGAGTCATTTTTGAAAATCGATCCACCACCACCAAGATAGAATCAAACCCTCTAGGAGTCTTAGGTAGACTAAGAATAAAATCCATGCTAATATTTTTCCAAGGAGTGTGTGGAATAGGTAATGGTGTGTACAACTCTATGTTTCTTTTCTTTGCTTTTGCTAGCTGACATGTTGGATACAGACAACTTTAGCAACATCCCGTTTCAAAGAAGGCCAATAAAATCTATCTTCAACTAGAGCTATTGTCTTATCTCTATCAAAATGTCCCATAATGCCTCTTGCATGTAAGTTTCAAATAAAAAAATCACGAAATGAAGTATTGGGAATATATAACACTTACCTTAGAAGGATCTATAGCTAAACCATGAGCTGATATATCAAATCTCAGAAAGATCATATTGTTTGCTTAAAATAACACTTCTTGAGATTAACATGAAATTTTTCAACGCGAATTGTTTCAAGAAAATGTTTCAAATGAACAAGATGATCATTCTTAGAATGATTGTAAATCAATATACCATCAAAATAAACTACCAAATATTTCCCAATGAAAAATCGTAAAATCTGAGTTATCGTCTTCATGAAAGTACTAGGTACATTTGATAGTCCAAAGGGCATCACTAACCATTTGTATAACTCATCTTGAGTCTTAAAGGCAGTTTTCTACTCATCGTTAGTTCTAAGTCGAATTTGATGATATCCGCTTCAAAGATCGATTTTGGAGAACCATTGTGAGCTAGTCATTTGGTCTAACATATCATTCCGTCTAGGTATTGGAATTCTATACTTGACCATTATTCTGTTTATGGCTTGACTATCCACACACATTCTTCAATACCCATCTTTCTTTGAAGTCAACAAAGTAGGTACAACACATGGACTTAGGCTTTCACGAATGAAACCCTTATGGATCAATTCATCCACTTGCCATTTGAGTTTAGCTTGTTCCTTAGGATTCATTTGATAATGTGGTAAATTTGGCAATTATGATCCCAGAACTAAATCAATAGCATGTTGTATATCCCTCATAGGTGGTAACTCATTTCGTAATTCTTCAAGGGTCACATCCCTAAATTCATTCAAAAGATTTGCAACTTTTGATGACTGAATAACAGACTCATTTACATAGACATTAGATTAAGACTTTCCTACCAACATTAATACTAAACGTGACTATCTACTCTCCTTTTCAAATTCTCTTTTAGCCAAAATATGCAAAGGTTTTTTTCTGGGGGGTTCAATAGAAGAAATTTTTCTTTGAGGTCTTTCTCTTATTGATGGTTTAGCTGGTCTCAAAAGAATAGTTTTTCCATTGTCTAAAAAAATATGTATTTGATTTTTCTTAGTGTATGACATTTATATCAAATAATCAAGGATGATCAAGTAAAATATGAGCCACGTCCATCAGAAGAACATCACACAATACCTGGTCCTCATAATCTGCAATTTTAATTGGAACCAAACATCTTTCATAGATAGTTAGTATAGTTTTATCTACCTGTGCCTCTTTGTATGGTTGAGGATGGGGCTTGGATTTCAATTTCATCCTGGTTACACCAGCCTTTGAAACAACATTCATAGAACTACCTCCATCGATAACAACTTTGCATATAGTATTATCACATGTAAAAAATGCATGAAAAATGCTGGTATGCTTCCAATCATTCATAAAATTAGGAGTAAACAAAATACATCTCATGATACCTATATGCTCAACATCATACTGACTTTCATCATACTTTAAATCTAGATCCTCAGATTTATCTAATGAATAAACAATACAATCTATTTTCCTCTTATCATAATTCTCAATTATCTCAATTTCTATTGTAAGAGTAGGATTAGGACAATGTGATGCAATGTAACCCATGCCATGACATTTAAAACATTCAACCTCTGACACTTTAGGACGTGAGTTGGATGCAACATTGGAGCTAACATTCCCAGAGAATTTTTGAACAAAGTTGTTACTACCTTTACCATGTGAACTCATCCTTTGGTTAGACATTGGCCTGGATGTATATCTAGTTGATATAGGACAAGTGGGAACAAGAGAGAAGAAAGAAGAAAAATTCTCTCAAGGGAATAAGAAGGGAAAAAAGGAGAGAAGTAGAGAAGAATTTAGGGAGAAATAGGGTTAATAGAAACAATCAATTTCAATTATAAAGTGTTTTTAACCTTAATACAAGCTACTCTATTTATAGACTTGAAAACAAAACCTTAAAAATATGCATAAAATACGTGTAACAAATAAAATACAAAAAATTACCTCCAACCTAAACACAATGTTTTAAAATGCCTAATCAAATAAATAAACCCTAATTTCTACGATTCGCCTATAATAAGTACGAATTGGGTACACATCACGATCCTCATCAAATTCTATCTTGAATAGTGTACTTCAAACCATTCACGTACCTTGTCACAAGTTGTTGGTTTGATTCTACTAAGCTGTAACAAGCTAAAGGTGATAAAATCCCTCAATGTACTAGTTAATGGTTCGTACCCCTTGCTTACAAATTTTCAGACAATATTCTCTGGCTTCTTGATACGGTTTGGTTTCTCTGCAAAGAGTTTTATAACTTCCATCTTCATCATCTGAATTCGAAACATAGGCTAGCTGTGCTAGAAGGATTTGTTAAGGAGGCAGTTGGCCACGGGCTTTATTTTTTGCACAGTTGTTCTCACCATCTCCATGTCTCCTACTGGCGTTAAGTTCCATCCTTATTAACATCTCTCATAGTTCATTGAATCTATGAGTTATGTCCTGTTGATGAGCTCAGCATGCCGCCTGGTGAGCTTCTAGTTCAGCCCAATCGGCCTACACCCCTTGATCACTATTGAAATTTGTTGCTTTGATCCTTGTTTTGAGACATACCGAATTGTAAATACTCTAATACTAATTGATGAAACCCAGAAAGTGAAAATATACTAGTTATCTTACTAGCTTACGACTCCTTGGTTTTATTAAGGGATTAGATAAGGAAAACCTTAAAGTAAGATTTAAAAATCTCAAATATTGATTAATAGAATGTAAATAAATGAATGCTTAACACAAACTACAAATCACTATTTATAGTGCTTAAAAACAAAGCATAAAGTGTCTCTAAGCAATGTGGGGCTAAAACCCACTCTAATATAAGTTGCCAAAAGAAAGCCTAGTCTTGTCTTGCATCACATTTATCTCCTTATTCCTGTCTCCATCCCATATCTTTTGTGTCTTCCATTCTTCCTTTTATCTCCTATACATCTTGTCTATGTTCGCCCTTCCATCTATCTTGTAACACTCTTTTTGTGTTTACATTGACTTAGAAGTTTAAAAGTTGGCAATCTAGATGCCTAATACTGTAAAAAGTTTGATGCATTTTTTTACTTGGGATTTTTTACTTGATAAGCTCCTTCTATCGTCAAGTTGCTTGCATATAAGTGCGCCCTTAATGAAACTTGGAATATGCAATCAAGCAATTTGGACAGTTTGTTCTTTAGTACCCATGGGACCAAAAGACATGGTGACAAAAAAATGCCAATCTGATGCCCTATGCTTTAACCAGTGGTGTGATAAAATTGATAGCCCAGTGGCCAATCTAACAGGTCCGACCAACTTATTAACCAATTCATCTAATATATCACACCTTGTATTAGTTATCATCTTTAGTAGCAGTCGGATTGATTTTTCTATGTGATATATAATTTTCAATAAAATTTTAACAAATTTACTCCTTTATGAGGTTAGGACATGAGTGGGCATTGGTTGGATTTTTTTGCAACAGTATATATGTCATGCCCCCAACCCACCCTGGTTGAGAACATGACTGCCACCCACTCAGAAGATTCTTTCAAGCATGTAAGGTGTTGCTAAACCCAGGATTAGGGTTTTAATCTCGTCTAAGAAAGCCTCTTACTTAGACACAACTACCAACATCAATTCAAAACAATCGTCATTGATACATTTAGCCATCATTCACACTTCTTAAACAAACATTCAATCTCATTCACTCCAGTACATAAACAACCAAGTAATAAATTCTCGTTCATGATAGAACATCCTCAGTACAATCACAGGTATAGCTACTTCCTGTGAGGGCATATTAGACCACCTCCTGTGAGGTCATATTAGACCACCCTTGCTCTTCGCTATCCATGTCATTTGCCATTCATATCACTGCTGCACCATCTTTATGAGAGGGTTCCTGTTGTTCACCTGTTGCTGGGCTTTTGAAAATAAATCAGTGAGCTTAAGGCCCCGTAAGCACATGCAACCGATCATTAATTCATTTCAAATCTTTTGTTGACAGTACAACATCACGCAATGCATTATCATATACACACTATACCCATGCTGCACAGTAATGGTGTTCTGTTAAAGATCATTCATCCATTCTTCACTTCTGGATGCCTGACTGCAACAGGACCACCCACTGGGGTGACTTTTGAAGTCACTCTCACATTATGCAATCAACAACATGCACCATAATATCTCTATTTATCGAAAAACTCAGAAATCGTGCTTTTATAATCATTGTGAAATCAATGCAAATCAGCTATAAAACATTGGCTCTATTGGCTAAACAACTCAGATCTGCTGGCCTTGCTGATCACAATAATTGTATCGTAAAATGTCAAGAAATCGTCTAAAGCACATCAAATCTACTTACTGCTCAAACCCATGCTTTATCATAAAATCATTGTCACTGTGTGAAAGTAAAACTCGATCTGCTTACTTACAAATCATACACATACCTTTTCACAAACCCTTCATGAAAATCAAACAAGACCATTTTTTTTTTTTCATTTTTTGCTTGCTTACCTTCTTGTGACTCTCTCCTTTCTGCACTCTAACTGCTCCATGATCTGCTTGCCTTCTCTCTCTCTCTCTCTCTCTCTCTCTCTCTCTCTCTCTCTCTTCCCCCCCCTCCTCCTCCCCCTCCTACATGGTTGTCAACCCCTTTCCAAACACCCTAACCCTAGGTGACTTTTCATATCTTTTTTAGCCTTCAACAAATGAGGAAAGCTCCTGCGAAACTGCCACTCGTCCTGCAACCATTGATGTTTCTTACCAAACCATTGATCTTTGCTTTGGATACATTGATGTTTCTTCCCAAAACGTTGTTTGATTTCCTCCCTGAAATTCCTTTACACTTTGGAACCTTCCTTCTCCAAATCCAGTGTCATTTCTTCCTTCCAATGTTGAAGCTGCTCCTTAAACTGTTGACATTTATCACTGAACCATTGATATTTTCTCTCTATCTTCTTCCCTTCCAAATGCCTCTGCTTTTTATCCATGTTTTTCAACTGAAATTGTAAACAACAAGGAGATAAGAAACTATCCATAAGGTTGGGGTATTACAATATTGCGACAATGGTACACTTGAATACACTGTTTCAAATGTTGATTTTGTTTCCCGCACTTCAATAGATGAAATTGAGGATATTGACTAAGTCTGTCAAGGAGTGGAAATGTTAGCAAAACTGTAATTGGACTCATATGGTTAAATGGAAGGTTCCTTCAGTTATTAGCATTCCTTCAGTTATTAGCATCTTTTACTTTTGCAAATGTAAGGGACAACATTGCAGAACTTAAAGCAGATTTCTGAGAATGAAATTTTCGTGATGCAATGTTACTGGCTGGAAGATTCCTTACATGTGTCTAAGAATGCCTGTATTTTTGCTTCATGTCTAAATTTCTGTAATATTGGTTTCTGCAGGGTTTTCCTGGTGCATACAGTGAATCTGCAGCTGCCAAGGCCTACCCAAACTGTGAAGCTGTCCCCTGTGAACAATTTGAAACTGCTTTTGATGTAATGTCCAATTGCATGTTTCTTTCTTCTTTGCCTACTCTTTCATTTGTGAGGTCACATAATTTTGTCCATTGAACAAGCTTGCATTTTTATCGTCATTTGATATATTGTTTGGAATGAAGCCACTGCTTTGCACTGTTTCTTCTACATATATTTTTCTAATAAACCTGCCAAAAGTCCTACTAATTCTTTCTGCAACTTGCCATTTTAAACATATAAAAGATCCTGTGGGTACCTCGAAATTGTGAGCAATAAGATAAGTTCCATTAGAAACCATCTAAATTACACTTCTTAGTTATCTCTGCTACCAACTGAAAATTTTGGCTTATTTAGCCATCTTAGTATTGTATTGGTTGGCTTTATTGGACAGATGAGGGTGAAAATTCAATTGTCTTATTTAGGTCACCAAATGCCCAAGAATCAAAGGATTTTCTGATTTTTTTTAGGTAAGCTAAATTAATTTCCCATAGCAAAATAGTCATAACTATATTTATTGATGAAACTAAGGGAAATAGAAACAGAACTCAGATGATAAAAAAATGAGATGAAAAAGGCATGCAGGTGAGAAAAAACTATGCAGGCTGGGATGGGGATGCAGGGGCATGTGGGCCCCTACAAAAACATAACTTGGAACTAAATCTATATTGAGTTATCACCCATCAGTGGCAATTGTGATCCAACTTGGAACTGGATCTATATTGAGTTATCACCCATCTGTGGCAGTTGTGATCCAAATTTTCCTCTTGGCCATCTTGATTTCCCAGTTGTAAGAAATCAGTTGGGACAAGATGGAAAAAAAGTAAATCTTGGGTAGGATTTGGATAATTGATTGAGGAATTTGTGGTGCTTTTATAACATTTTGAGATGAAGTTGGGGAAAGCATGTGTAAAACTTTCTTTTGAGTTTTCCACTAGACTTTAGATGAGGGAACTAACAATTTTCCTTGGGTAATGGGTATGAGTTTGATAAGAAAATCAAGCATTAGGGCTGAAGGTTCTGAATGCTTTTCTTTCCAAATAATCTTTGGGCTTGGGAAGAGGACATGGGATTTAATGTGAAGGTGACTCTCTAGCTTTTCAAAAAAAAAACAAAGGCTTTTTACCATCTGTTTTCATATTTTATAAACATACAAATACATAAGTTAAAGAGTAACCATATAAATAATTATATGACAAGCTATTTAGGAAATACAAAATATTTATTTATATTTTTATAAAATATTTTTAAAAAATATAAATATAAGATTTCTAAAAACTTTTAAAACAAATAAGTCATTCCAAAAAATTTATTCTTTCAAAATATAGAAAATATTATATATATATATATGGAAAACTTTGTTTACATTAAAGCAGAGTTTATTTCTAGAAATAAAAACTTGGATTTTACCAATGACAGATGCTGATCAACTAATGTAGAGGTGAGACAACTAGATTTTGAAGCTCTCAAACCCCAAAAAACCTCTCGAAAATGAATTTCTATGGCTGAGGAAGATGATAACAAATTGCTATTGCTCTGTAGTGTATAGATACGCAAGATTCTCCTCTAATCCTAGCTTTTCTCTATGCAAACTAGTTCGGATCCCAGCGGAAACAGGTTCTAAAGCTTCAAGGATGGATTTCGAAAAGCAAAATTTGATTTTGAGGGGTTTTCAACGACCCACAGTCGATCTACAACTATTGCCTTAGATTTACACTACCATTGATTCAATGTATGTTTTTAAGAGGAAATCACAAAAGGATGCCCTGGAAATGGGTTTTGGATAGTGATGAAGATCGTGATGTGCGCCCAATTTATATATATTCAAAGCGCAATTGTAGAAATTGAAGCTTTTTATTTGATTAGGAATTTTTAAAACATTGTTTTTGGGTTAGATTTTTATTTTAAATATTTTATTTCTTATGCAAAATTTTAGGGTTTTGCTTTGGAGTCTATAAATAAGGTACCTTGTATTAGGGTTGGACAACGCTTTATAATTGAAATTCATTGCTTCTGTTTGCTTTTAATTCTCACTAAATTCTTCCTTACTTATTCCCTTTCTTCTTTTCTTATCCCCTTGAGAGGTTTTTTCTCTTTCTTCTCTTTTCTTCCTAGATGTAGAATACTTGTTCTACATCAATTTGGTATCAAAGCGAATCCTGGTGTTTTTGTTCCCCGATCATCAGATTCAGCAATTTTGACGACTTCAAATTCGACTCCAACGAATTACAGTGTTAATGAACTTCCTTAGCAGTTGTCTTCCTTGTTTTCGACGATATTGCAATCTCGGAACTCGTTATTCGAATACCGCAGCGGGTCTCTTCTTTATAGCCGGTGACTTCACTGACATTAGAAGGCTCCTCCAGCTTTGCCGACCACCCCTATGCCATTGGAACTGTTTGACTATTCCTCCGGCGTCAATAGCAGTTGCTGTCAACATTCTCTTTCATGGGTTTGAAACCCACGTCCATTGTAGACAATTGAGGAAGACGACTGAGAGAGAGGGATTTGGATTTTTTGGATTTTTTTTTCAAACAGATCCCCTTGATTTTGCTGTTTGAAACTAAATCTATGCAGAAATTGCAATTTAACCCTCTACACTTGAATTTTATAGAAAGATCCTTGATCTTTTTGAATTATAGAACAGTCTCAATGTTTCAACAATTGTAAGATAGCCCTGCCTTTTGAATTTACAAAATAACCCTGATGTTTTCTGAAATTACAGAAAAGTTAATTTTCAGAAAATTCAAAAAATCTTTTCTTCCAGTAATTACAGTTTGGTACATAGGTATTTAAGAAAGGTTGTTAGGGCTTCTTAAAGGATACATCCTTTAATTTGAACTTGAATTAATCTTTTAATGAATTAATCTTTTAACTATTCTCAAGTTAGAGTTCCTTCTCTTATTCATTATTTTGCTTGCTTTAGTGACTTTATTTAGCATTTTTAAGTTAATTACTTTGGTGTGAATTATTTTATTGTAGTGGCATCCATCTTTGTGCTTTCGTATTGCATCATTCATTCATACTGAGCCACTTGTGTTACCCTACCCTCATCATGGTTAACAATACACAACTTGCAAGTACAATTGAAAAATTGTCCCAAACCTACAACCTCCTCAATGAAAGTATGACTCCCTAGCTAAAAAATGTGAGAACTAATACCTTCTAACAAGTCAATTTTACTGAGTCCTTGTCTCATATAGAATATAGACTCCAAAGCTAGTTTCAAATGCAGTTAGAAGTCCAAACCCAGTTCATATTAAAGTATCTAGGCAAACGTCTTGTTAATGATTCAATAACAAATTTTCTAGAACCTAATGTAGGTCAATCTTCTCACAATAGACATAATTAGAATTTTGTAAGACTGTACCACCAACATAGAAGTATCCTCTCTCCTTCGGTACACTTTGGGGTCATTCTCAATCTACAAGTCTTGGTAGAAAGTTTCTAGTTGAAAACTCAGGAGGTTTTCCAAATATTAAGGACACAAATATGACGGAACCTTGGCAACAAAACAAGGCTCAATTACAAGACTTCCCACGTCGACCATAATAGAATATGGTAGTAGACTGTAGACATTTCCTTGGGGATGATAATGTTATAAAAAGAGTCAAGGTTGATGTGTTTAGTTTTGATGAACGGCTTGATCTTGACATTTTCATCGATTCGATAACTGAACTAGAAAGATTCTTTGAGTGGTACAACATGACAGATGTACAGTGCATTCGGTTTGCAAAGATGGAGTTGATAGGATCTGCCCAACATTACTGGTTAGGTGTGGAAAGGGACATAGAAGAGGGTAGAGAGGCACATATCACTACATAAGCTGAAATGAAAAAAAAAATTAAGATTAAAATATGTGCCCTGTTTTCACAGAGACCACTAATGGACTAATGAATGAGTTTAAAATAAGGAATCATAACTGTCAATGAGTGTCATAAAAAATTTGATAATTTCTTTTCGAAATAACAAATTAATGAGGAATGGTGGGTGATTTGTGCTAAATTCGTCAAGGTCTTAAACCTGAATTAAAACGAGAATTGGTCTTACATGCCCTATACACCCTTGAAAAGGCAGTTTATAAGGCAATGGAACTTGAGAAATATTAGAAGTCCCCATCTTTTAGACACTTGAATTCCCAAGTTAGGAAGACTTGGGCAACTAGATGTACATCTTGGTCAGTGTCTAACCAAAGGGTGAGTCTACAGAATAAAGGTAGTAAAAATCATATCCAAAAATTCTTTGAGAATGCTAGCTCTAATGTTGCATCTAGTTCACGTCCTAAAATGTCAATGATTAAATGTTTTAAATGTTATGGCATGGATCACACTGCATCACATTGTCCTAATTGTACTTTTGCAATAGAACCTGAGAAAACTAAGGATTATGATGAGAGGAAAATAGATTGTGTTGTTCATTCAATAAACGAACTTGAGGATCTAGATCTAAAGTATGAAAAAAATTAGTATGATGTTGAGCATGTAGGTGTCATGGGATATTTTTTGTTCGCTCTTGATTCTAGGAATGATTGGAAGTGTACCAACATTTTTCATGCATTTTTAACATATAGTAACGCTGTATGCAAAGTTGTTATTGATGGGAGTAGTTTCATGAATGTTTTATCAAAGGCAGATGTAGCCAGGATGAAATTGAAATCTAAGCTCCATCCTGAACCATATAGAGTGTAATGGGTAGATAAAACTACACTACTTGTCCATGAGAGATGTTTGGTTCCGATTAAAATTGCAAATTATGAGGACTAGATTTGATGTGATGATCTTCCAATGGATGTGGCTCATATTTTACTAGGTTGTCTTTGGTTATTTGATAAAAATGTTATACACTATGGAAAATCAAACGCATACATTTTCATACACAATGAGAAATCTATTCTTTTAAGACCAGCCAAATCATTAGTGGGAGAAAGATCTCAAAAGAAAATTTCTCCCATTGAAACCCTGGAGAAAAGACCTTTGCATATTTTAGCTAAAAGAGAATTTGAAAAGGAGAGTAAAAAGTCTGGTTTAGTGTTGATGTTAGTAGGAAAGTTTGAGTCTAGTGCTTGTTTAGAAGAGTTTGTTGTTTAATCAACCAGAAGTTGCAAATCTTTTGAATGAATTCAAGGACGTGGCCCCTAAAGAATTACCAAATGTGTTACCACCTATGAGGGATATATAACATACTATTGATTTAGCTCTAGGGTCATAATTGCTAAATTTATCACATTATCGAAAAAATCCCAAGGAACGAGTTGAACTCAAACGGTAAGTGGATGAGTCGATCCATGAGGGTTTTCGTTTATAAAAGCTTAAGTCGATGTGCCGTACTTACCTTGTTGACTCCAAAGAAAGATGGGTTTTAGAGGATATATGTGGATAGTCGAGCCATAAATAAAATAACAGTCAAGTATAAATTTTCAATACTTAGACTGGATGATATATTGGAACAAATGACTGGCTCACAATGGTTCTACAAAATTGATCTTCGAAGTGGATATCATTAAATCTGAATTAGAAATGACAATGAGTGGAAGAGTATTTTTAAGACTCAAGATGGATTGTATGAATGGCTAGTGATGCTCTTTGGATTGTCTAATGCACCTAGTACTTTTATGAGGGCCATGACATAAATTTTATTATCTTTCATTGGGAACTTTTTGGTAGTCTATTTTGATTATTTTGATGATATATTGATCTACTGCCGTTCTAACAAAAATCTTGTTCTTTTGAAACATGTTCTTGGAATACTTCAAGTTGAAAAATTGTATGTTAATCTCAAGAAGTATATTTTATGTAAACCAATGTGATCTTTCTGGGATTTGATATATTAGCTTATGGTTTAGCTATGGATCCTTTTAAGGTGAGTGCTATTTGAGATTGACCTGAACCTAAATCTCTTCATGAGGTTCATAGTTTTCATGAATTAACTAGTTTTTATAGGCATTTCATTGGAGGTTTTAGTCCCATCTTGGCTCCTATGACTAATTACATAAACGGAAATGAGTTTCAATCGTCCAAGTCTATATTCGAGGCATTTTGTAAGATTAAAAAGAGAATAATTGAGACACTTATATTACAACTTTCTGATTTTTTAAAAGTTTTTGAGGTTGCATGTGATGCTTCAGGAGTTGGTATTACAGGTATTTTAAGTCAAGATAGACATTCCATTGCATATTTCAGTAAGAAACTTAATGAAACTAAGCAGAGATATTCGACATATGATAATGAATTTTATGCTGCAGTATGAGCCTTGAGTTATTGGCGGCATTACTTGATACCTCAAGAATTTGTGCTTTATTTTGATTATCAAGCTTCAAAATATTTGCAATCACAACGTAAAACTTAGTACCAAACATGCTAAGTGGATAGAGTTTATTTAGAAATATACTTTTGTTCTTAAACATCATGCAGGTATTGAGAACAAGCCAACAGATGCTCTCAGTCGTGTAGTCGCAGTCCTTCAAACCATGAGTGTCAATGTCATAGGTTTTGATAGGTTGAAGAATAAGTATATCACATGTCTAGAGTTTGGTATTATTTTTCAAGAGGTGCAGAGTGGAAACCGTTAAGAGTATATTGATTTTGTGGTTAAGGATGGTTATTTGTTTAAGGGTTCTAAGTTATCTATTCTTAATACTTCATCGCGTGATTTTTTGATTTGGGGATTACATGCAGGAGGCATTGCAAGACATTTTGGTAGAGATAAGACAATAACTTTAGTTGAAGATAAGTTTTATTTGCCTTCTTTGAAATGAGATGTTGTTAGAGTTGTATCTATGTATCGAATATGTCAGTTAGCAAAGGTAAAAAAAGAAACACAGGGTTGTACATACCCTTATTTGTCCCACACACTGCTTAGAAAGATGTTAGCATAGATTTTATTTTTGGTTTGCTTAGGACTCCTAAAGGGTTTTATTCTATTTTGGTAGTGGTAGATCAATTTTCAAAGATGACTTATGTTTTACCATATCAAAAGATTGCTGATACATCATATATGGCAAAATTATTTTTCAAGATGATTGTTAGACTACATTGCTTACCATCTACTATTGTGTCTGACAGGGACGTTCATTTTGTGAGTTATTTTTGAAAAACTTTGTGGAGACTTTTTGGTACTAAACTAAAATTTTCTTCTGATTTTCACACACAAACTGATGTTCAAACCGATGTTGTTAATCGAAGTTTGAGAGATGTACTTAGATGTTTGGTAGGTGAACATTTAGGTACTTGGGATTTAGTTTTGTCCATTGCAGAGTTTGCTTATAACAATTTTGTTAATAGATCCATAGGAAAATCAACATTTGAGATTGTTTAAGGTTTTGCTCATCATGCTTATATTGACCTTATGCCTTTGCCACCTGATATCCATGTTTCTGCTTTTGCTGATTCATTTGCGCGACATATTCATGATGTTTATGCAACTCTAAGAAGGAAAATTGCACTAAGATGTTTCTTCTTTTGCTGATTCATTTGCACAGCATATTTATGATGTTTATGCAATTATAAGAAGGAAAATTGTACTAAGTAATGAAAGTTATAAGCTTGTTGCCAATATGCACTGTAAGCATCATAAATTTAATGAAGGTGATTATGTTATGGTTTATATGCGACCTGAAATATTTTTTAAAAGTTATTTTTACAAATTGCATGCACGAGCCAATGATCCTTTTTGTATTCTACGAAAATTAGGAGCAAATGCATTTATTCTTGACTTGCCTCCAGATATAGGAGTAGTTCAACTTTCAATGTGGAGGATTTGTTTCCTTACAGAGGCACTTCCAAGCCTCCTCTTTTACTTGTAAGAATACCAAACCAATGGGTTTCTTCAGCTATTGATTTTGTTCCAGTTTTACCCTGAACACAGTTTATACTCACAGATTAGGTTAAGAGTATCCTCCAGAATGAGATTATTACTTCTTCTTCAAGCGGACTTCATAGGTATCTTGTTAAGTGGAGGAACAAGCTTGGCACTGATGTTACATGAATATCCGAAGAGGAGCTTTAGACGTTGGATCTAGATTTGCTTGAGCAATATTATCATGCTAACTCTCTAGTGGAGAGTTCTTCCAAGCCAAGGAGAATTGATGGAGATCGTGATGTACGCCTAATTCGTACATATTCTGGGCACAATCATAGAAATTAAGGCTTTTTTATGTTAATTGGGGATTTTTAAAACATTGTATTTGGATGAGGTTGTTATTTTTCATATTTTATTTGTTATGCAAAATTTTAGGGTTTTGCTTTTGAGTCTATAAATAGGGTGGCTTGTATTAGGGTTGGACAATACTTTATGATTGAAATTCATAGCTTTTGTTTGCTCTAATTTTCCATAAATTCTTCCTTCTCCCTTTTATTCCTTTCTTATCCCCTTGAGAGGATTTTCCTCTTTTTTCTCTTTTCTTCCTACTTGTTTTACATCAGATAGTTTGTTTTGTGGTTTTAAGAAGGGAAAAATCAAAAAATTGGATTGAAAAAGCTTCTAAAAGTGTTGATTGCGATCCATCTTCCGCCGATAGTTCCCCCTTTATTTTGCCGTTTTTTGAAAATTTCAGTAATATATTCAACAACTCCTAAGATTTTGTCAATAAAGTCAAAAATTTCTATCTAAAATCAAAAATTTATCCTAACCCACAAAAAGTGTTTCCTTGGTGTGCATATTGTTGGAGGCTGAAAAAGAAATTATTGGCGAAATTTCGCCGATAATTTTGAAATGTCAAACACTGGGTGAAACTAAGCCTTGCACCACAATAATTGGGTCTGTCCATACACACGGCTTCCTAGATGCAATACCTGGCTTACTTAGGCAAGGATTTGATTTATGAGAAACATTTAAGCTAGGGAACTTGATCCAGATTGCAATGAGATTCAGATCCTCTTTGGGGGGAAAAGCTAGAGATCATTTCTTTAGGATTGAAGAATAACTACTTGCAAATCCCCTTCTAAGGGGTCTTAAAATACATTGGAGGATGAGAATTATAAGATGAATACAGCATGATCAGAGGCTCTGATAACTAGTTCCATGTGTTTTTTGGAGCCTAGTTTGCTGTGAGAAAAAAAAAAATGGAGTCTTTTCAGTGAAATGGCCTGTGAATAAGTTATTCTATTTGGAAAAGATTTTTTCAATATCTTCTTGAGAGCAATATTCGGGTATGGAGTTTCCAAGTGGAATGAAATCAAGAACTCCATATTCGGGTATGGAGTTTCATGTGGATGAACAGTTTAGCTCAAAGAGAAGAATTTCGAGATGCTAGATAGGATTTTCCTTCAGCTGGATTAGGGAATGAGAAGGAAGTCAGAAGATTATCAGTGAAGGTGGTGGTAATTGTTGAGGCTCCTGGAAGAACACTGAGTCCCTTTTGCATCACTGATTCTAACTTTTGAAGGAATGTGGTGTCTTCTTGCAGTGATTGTTCGGTTGAAAACAACACTGGTTCAGAATGAAGCAAACAAATTTGAGCTTCCACTCAAAAACACTTATCAATTTGTTTTGCACGAACTTCGTGTGGATCTGTCATAGGGTTTCCTTGCAATTTGCAACCTTTTCCCTGATGGTTAAACTCCATAGTTAAGTGTTCCCAGTCACACTAACCACTGCACTCCTAAAACACACCAATTCCAATCAATGACAAAGGGTATAAGTCCAGTTAACAAGTGCATCCTTGCAACTGTAAGTCAACATTTCTGCAAATACTTTTGCATTGCAATTTGTGTCAATTTGCAACCATGACAATAAACTCACATGTAAATTTAGGCACGCAATTCAGCCACTTCACAGCCAATTTTATAGAGAATGTTGGCCAATTTGAGGTGGCCAAGCTCCACTGACAACAGTGAGATTATGATTTCATTAGCTGTCTTCAATTACAGATCCATTCCTGCTAATACTGAATTGTTACATTGGACTTACTCTTGATACAGTAATCTCTCAACTGAATACACTGGAATCACTACTCTATGATACTCTAGCTAATTAACTGACACTCCACCCACCTGTTTTGACAAATGTACAAAAGACTTACTGACATTGTCTTCCCACTACATGGCTCTTTTTCGCTATCATGTATGACCAGTATTAGTAGTAAGAATTCTTCTTGAAGGCTTGATTAAGTTTTTACATAATTGGTGGATTCTTTGCTGTAGGAGTTTGAATTCCTTCACACACACATACACACGCACACATATATGTATGTATGTATTTATGTATATGTATGTACGTGTTGTAATCCACATGGCATCTGCAAGGGAAGTTAAACTTTGTTAATTCCATGCAATATTCTAGGATTGACAACCAATGGAACCTTTTTGTGAACTATTTTCAAGATTTGGATATTCTAGGTTGCTTTAAAACTCTGTTAGGTGCAGGGCTGTATGCCTGAAGAATGACCATGATTATTAAATTGATGGGCTTGTTACTGAATTTGGATATTCTAGGTTGCTTTGCAACTACACTATGTGTGGCTGTATGCCTGAGGAATTTCCATGATTTTTTAAATGTTGGGAAAGTAATATAGAAGTCTTACATAGTTATTGTGTTTGTTGTGCACTGCAGTTTTAGTTCTCCTGACATGAAAGGAGCTAGTTTCTTTACTTACAAACTCTTTCTTCGAACTCTTGTTGTAGGCGGTTGAAAGTTGGCTTGTTGATCGGGCGGTTCTACCCATTGAGAATTCCCTAGGGGGAAGTATCCACCGGAACTATGATCTTTTACTTCGTTATGGGTTGCACATTGTTGGTGAAGTGACATTTGCTGTTCGGCATTGCTTACTCGCTAATCATGGTGTTAAAGTTGAAGACCTAAAGAGGGTTGTTAGTCATCCTCAAGTGAGTCTGTAGCTTAAGATCTTGCAGTTTCTGATGTTTATTATGCAAGAGGTGAGATTCCATTTTCATGTGATTGGATGGGTTGACTTTCTAAATGTCTCAGGCTCTTGCACAATGTGAGAACACACTGACAAAGTTGGGGCTTGTTAGAGAAGCTAGAGATGATACTGCTGGCTCTGCACAGGTGTGTGCCTATGGATTTGACCTATAAGTGCTAGTGTCATCTTCAATGTCTTGTGGCCCATCCGGACTTGCCCCTATAGGGGCATTTGATTCCTAGACAATGCTTTTAGCTAATCACTCATCCAAGTTCTGTGTTGGGTACTTGGGTATGCACTTTAAGCCTGTTTCAATACGCCTCTTGACAATGTCAAGAGGTGTAGAAGTACCAAGACAACAACAAATTGTGATTAATTTCTTGTGGACTCGATCCAAAAAGATGGAATATAGCCCCCTGTTGCATCGGCCTCTTACGGTGGGAATCCATGTGGGGGGCACTCAAGTCAAATTCCTTAGGATATACTGATCTGATAATGCATATTGATGTAGGTGGAATTAAATTTCCTTTCCATATTCTTGTTTTTTGCCATTTCCTTTAAATGGCCAAACCTGCCTCTCTGCTTCCTACTCTTACTGGATGACATTCAGAATGAACTACAAGACCTAAGAATATTGAGAATAATTTCGTGTTTCGGACATTTAGAACTGTAATGTGCATGGAATTTTGCATGTTGTAGTTTGTTGCTGTGCAAAAACTCCGAGATACAGCTGCTGTTGCTAGTTCTCATGCTGCAGAGATCTATGGTTTAAACGTTCTTGTCAGAGATATTCAGGTAAGTAACTTTGAGTACTTAATGAGATTAACAATCTTTTGCATGCATGAACCTGTAGGTCATTCTGGTTTCATACCTTTGTGTAGGATGAGTCGAATAATGTAACTCGATTCCTGATGCTTGCAAGAGCTCCAATCATTCCACGCAAAGACAGACCATACAAGGTTACCCCACCCTATAGTTGAATTTGATAGCTGGGGCTCTAATTTTTTTACATGTTGATGGTATTGCTTTCCATTTTCTCAGACGAGTATAGTTTTTTCTTTAGAAGAAGGGCCTGGTGCACTTTTCAAGGCGCTTGGTGTCTTTTCCCTTAGGAACATTAACCTTACAAAGGCATTTTCTCCTCTCCATTCTATATAACTCTATTTGTTAATTCTGCCTACCTTTTAACTCAATTACTTGAAAAGAGTATCTAGCTGACTGTATTCTACTCTTTCATCTTCAGATTGAAAGTCGTCCACTTAGAAAAAAGCCATTGCATGTGCGCGACTCTAGCAATGGGATTGTAAAGTGATTGGCGAAAATCATTCCTTTTCTTCAACTTCTCTTGTTTCTGTCCGTTGATTAGAATACAATTGCCATAACATTTGTAGTAATTGCCCGATTTCAAATGTCTTTTTGCCCTGGTGATTATTTCATTCTTTGTGCAGACACTTTGACTATCTTTTCTATGTGGATTTTGAAGCATCAATGGCAGATGAGAATGCTCAGAATGCGATTAGGCATTTAGAGGTATGGTATTTTGAAGGTTTCTTTTCTACATGGATTTAAAAGTATTTCTAGTTATCCAAGGAGAAGTGTTCTGAAGGTTTCTTATCTTAGATGGAAGTTGCTACATTTCTTAGAGTTCTAGGGAGTTATCCAGTGGACACAAGTGAAGCATGAACTTCTTCAGGTAGGCATCTATGACTTTCATTGTATTTTCTTGAGATGTTTCTTCGCTTCTTAATCATTATTGTGAAAGCATTGGCTTCAGCATCATCACCATCAATGCTGGTATCTTAATCCAACTAATTGGGTTAGCAATCATAAACAAAAGTGAAATCTCGATGTTGCCATAGTGTTAAGATTTCCTACAATAATTTCAATGAAGCTAGTGTTGGGCACTTGGGCTAGGTAATGTTGTCCTGCGGTTCTCTTCATGCTCTGGCCTTCTGCTTCTTCAATGATGGTAATTGGCTACATCAATCATTGGGCACACATGTATATTGAATTTGTGTCACCCAGCAATTTTGAATCATCTGCTCTAATAAATGAGCTAGCATTAATTCTTGAAAGAAAAAAAAAATAAAAAATAAAGATTAAAACAGAAAGAAGGAATCAAAATTTTTTACTGAGAAAATTTCAGGATGATCACATGAGTTCATGCACAGCAATTGTCTCATTCAGGTGATTACCAAGGGTTCCTTGAATTGAATACCAAAATAAGTTTTTCTTGTGAGTTATGTAACTCACATGTTTATGCATGTATGTATTTATGTGTGTATTTCTTTTTTCACTGGAAGTCAAGTATCATTGGCTGAGTTTGAATCCTTAACCTACATTTGCACACATTTGGTATCTGCCAATCGAGTTATGCTGCTGATAAGTTTCATGACCCATGAATTGCTCTGATCTTCTTCTTTCTATTTTGGTTGCCAATCCAGGAATCATTTCGACCCACTGAGTTTGAAAGCAAGAGTGAGCTTCTGTGTTCCAGTTTTGTTTCAAAAGTGTGGAAATTAGCTCAAGGTTATTTGGCAAAAAAAAAAAGTTGCATAAGATCCAAATATGATGGTTGTTGCATGACATCTGTCATGACTAAAGTAATGAATCCTACCTTGATAATCAACAGGCTATAACGTTCTAACATTGATCAGTAATCTGTTATGTAGGATTCTTCCCATTAACATTGATCAGGTTGCTAGTTTGCTGAACAGAATGCTGTATTGTTGGATGTGTAGATGGTCTTACATGGTATGGTAAGTTGAAGAAAACAATCCTTTGTTTCTTTTCGTTTGGTTTTTTGTTTCTTTTCGTTTGGTTTTCATGGCGCATTCTTGCTTCTTTTTTTTTTTTTTTTCCCTAGAATTTTTACATTCACTGGTAGCCCAAATTGTTCTGGTAGCTTCCAAAATAATTGGCAGCATAAAATCATTCTCCCCACCGAATGATTAAAAAAAACCTTAAAAATGAAATTATCTAAAAATTTCTATAAATATCGATTATTATAATCGATATTTTCGATATTTTCATGAATTTATCTATAATATCTCAAAATATTGCAATAAAACGATGATATGATCGGTAAGTGAACCGATAATTTCGATTTGGATGAAAGGGGAAGGCATTCAGACGCTATGACCGTCTCGGACCACCCAATCCCCCAAGATTTTTTTTTCCTCTCCATACCCTCATTATCTACTTTTATTAGCAAAAACGAAAACTTCTTTTGCGATTTAGCATGGGAAAAACTGTGTTTTGAAGCCACCCGCACGTTTAAAAGTTGTTAAGGTATGAAAATTTGATTTTGTTACTATTTTTCATAATTTTTTTGTTTGAAATTAAATGTTTGCAATATGTAATGCTTTATAGCTTTGATTTATACATATTTAGATAACAAAATCTGTTGGATTTGTGGAGATTGAGGATAAACACGTGATTTTGGGAAAAAGTCTCAAATCGTTTTATTTATATCAAATAAATCTATATTTGCGTATGAAAACAGAAATTAAATGTTACGTTTGTTGAAAATAGTGATTTTTAGCAAAAAGAAAGATTTTTTTGTAAAATTATGTATTTCTAGGGAAAAGCCTAAAATGTTATTTTTTTAAAATTAACATTTGGGTCATGATAATTGCAATATGATTAGCTGTTTTAAGCCTTGATTTGTATGGAATCTATGAAAATAGATTTTTTTATTTTTTATATTTTAATATTAATTATAATTATTTATTAAATAAATAAGAAATAAATTTATATGGGCTGTGTTAATTTACAGGTATATTAGTATAGGCAGTGATTAGTATCATACATTAAAAATGTAATTAAAAAATTAACTTTATAATGCTTTTAGTTTATTTTAAATTTTTAAATAATTATTTTTTTAAATTATGAAAAATGAGATTATTTTTTAAAAATTGTAAATATGTTTCTTGATTGGTTTTGAATGTCTACATTTCTTTTTATACATTGTTGGATGCATATGTTGTGATAATTTGCATGTTCAAGAATGTTTAAGTCTTAAAGCTATTAATGTTGTGTGGGTGGGAAAGAAAAAAATTAATTTATTTTAAATTGATATGTTTCAAGTTAAAATTTGAAGATGTCAACCAACAAGAGTAGTAAGAGGAGTAGAGGCAAAACTAAGCCTCAAGATTTTTATATAGGAACATTGAAAGCCGGTTGCGAGCAACCTATATAGGAACATTGAAAGCCGGTTGTAAGCAACCCATTTGGAGTTGAATTACTTTAAGCAAGTTATGAAGGGGAATCACAAGATTAAATGAAAACTTAGCTTAGAGTAATTCGAATGTTAGAAATTGTCCTAAGGTGTTTAAGGAGGTTAGAGAACTTATGAAAGAGGTCATTTAATTGGGTGCTAATACTAGAAGAGTTTGAAAGCAGAAGGAGAAGGAGATTACAATTGAATTTGGTGGTTTGGATTATGATGTTGATGAGGATGATAATGATGGTGGAGATGATAGGGAGCAGATGAGGTGAGCTATGAAAGCTAGTAGGGCAAAGTAATAGGTTAGAGAAGTGTTAATTAGGTTGGAGAGGGGTAAACTTGTTTTCCATGGTTCTATAAGGGAAGTTGGAAAGGGAAGCATACAAAGGGGGTTGGATGGAGGAAGACAAAAGGGATTACTAAAGAAGTTTTTGAGCCGTACATTATCTATGAGGGGATCATTGCCGAAGTTGTATGGAAAGGCTAGTGGGGTGCAGAAGAAGATGACTTAGATTTTAAAGAAGAGTAGAGATAGTATGAAGAATCTTGGAACTCATGTTGCTAAATTTTTTCTTTATGGTGTTATTTCTCTACATTTGTTAGATATTGTATTCTATTTTGACAGAAAGAAATCTATCTTTACAAAAGGATGTTGGAGATCTGAAGAAAGAGATAAAATTATTAAACAATATGCTGAGTAAATTCTCCAATCCTGGAGAGTCTGTGACCAAATTTATGAGAATGACCAATCAAACTAGTAAAAAGGACTTGGCTGTGAACAATCAGATGATGAAAATTTATAAAAATTTGCTGGATAGTCCAAGGGAGTGAAACTCACAGAAGAAAGGAAAATTGTCTAAATATTAAAAGGTTCATGAATTATTCCTGGATAAAGAGACAAGTAGAATATATTGCATCTAGCAAAGTCTCCCAAATATTTGCTATTTCTGCTACAGCTTTGGACATAAGGTGCATGGTTGTTAAGCCAAAAAGATACAAGCAAAAGGTGCTAAGATAAGATGGAAACCCAAGGAATGAGCACATACTTATACCACACATTTCTACTAACATCATTGGACCCAATACTTGGGTATCAATAAGGTAAGAAGAAAATTTGCTTTGAATGCCGGTAAGTTTTAAAGCTACATCTAGAAATGAATGGTTCATGAATAGTGGTTGTTCGAGACATATGACTGGGAACAAAAAGATGTTCAAAGAATTAAAGCCAATGGATAAAGGAATAGTAACATTCGACAACAATGATAAAGGTCTTATCAAGGAAATAGGTAAAATTTATGATTTATTTAATGCATGCATAGAGGATGTATTATATATAGAATGACTTAAGCACAATCTGCTAAGCATCAGTCAATGATGTGACACGGGTCACAAAGTTGTGTTTGAACCATCTACATGTAATGTATTCAGTATAGACAATGATCTACTGTTTAGTGGAAAAATGCATGAAAATATTTATCTAGTATAGCTGGATGATATAGTTGGAAAATGCTTAATTGCAGTCAAGGATGATCCATGGTTATGGCACAAGAGGATGGGATATATCAATATGTCAAATATCAAATCTTTGTGGAAAAAAGATCTTGTGATTGGTCTACCAAAATTAAACTATTACAAAAATCAAATATGCAAATCTTATCAATTGTCAAAACAGACCAAAGTATCTTTCCATCTTCAAAATGAAGTATCTACATCCAGACCTCTAGAACTATTGCATATGGATTTATTTGGACGATTAGACATAGTTACACTTGGAGAAAAAAGATACATATGTGTGATAGTGGATGACTACTATAGATTTACATGGGTAATTCTCTTGACTAGCAAAGATAAAACATTTTCAATGTTTATACTTTTTCAAAGCTAGTCCAAAATGAGAAATAAACGTCTATTGTATCCATCCACAGTGATCATGGTGGTGAATTCGAGAACAGAAGATTTATTGATTTTGTTGATGAAAAAGGAATTCACCATAGTTTCTCATCCTCTAGAACTCTTCAACAAAATGGAGTTGTGGAAAGAAAGAATCAGACAATTCAGGAAATGACAAGAACCATGTTGAATGAAAGTAAATGTCCAAAAGATTCTTGGTAGAAGTAGTTAGTACTGCTTGCCATATATTGAACAGGGTTACCATAAGAGCAATTTTAAAGAAAACCCTATATGAGCTTTGGAAAGGAAGAAAACCAAATATTTTATATTTCTATCTTTTTGGATGCTTATACTCTGTGCTGAACAATGAAAAAGATAACATTAGAAAGTTTGATCCAAAGAGTGATGAAGTTTTTTTTTTTTTTTTTTTTGGTTACTCTTCCAATAGTAGAGCATTTAAACTCCACACTAAGAAAACACAGGTTGTAGAAGAGTCCATACATGTTAAATTTGATGAAACAAATATAACCCCAAGAAAGGAATGTGATAGTGATGTAAATGAAGCTGTAACAAATATGAAGAAGCTCAAATTGAAGGATTAAGAGAATGACACCAATGGTGAAGATGTACAAAGTTTAGAAAATGAAGAGGAGGTAAGAGTAGGTAATATTCCCTATCAACCTTTTACTGATTTGAGATTTGTTATTGCACATCCTAAAAAGCAAATTATAGGAAATGTATATGACGGTGTCAAAACAAGGTCTATGCAAAATATTTGTGGTCATTATGCCTTCATATCGACAATAGAACCAACTAATATTGATCAAGCCTTGAATAATGAAAATTGGATTATAGCAATGTAAGAAGAGTTTAACTAGTTTGAAAGAAACAAAGTATGAGAATTAGTTTCAAATCAAAGAATGTTGATGTAATCGGAACTAAATGGGTATTTAGAAATAAACTGGATGAGAGTGGGTTACTTGTAAGAAACAAGGCATGATTAGTTGTTAAGGGGTACTCTTAAGAAGAAAGAATTGATTTTGAAGAATTATATGCCTCTGTAGCTAGATTAGAAGCCATTAGAATGCTATTTGCTTTCGTATCTTACGAGAACTTTAAGTTATTTCAGATGAATATAAATAGAGCATTTCTGAAAGGATATTTAAGTGAAGAAGTGTATGTAGATCAACTTCCTGATTTTGAAAATGATGATCAACCCGATCATGTCTATAAGCTCACCAAGGCATTGTATGGTGTAAGACAAGCTCCAAAAGTTTGGTATGAAAGGTTGAGCAAATTCTTAAGTGATCATAAATTCAAGAGAGAAAAGGTTGACACTACTCTGTTTATCAAAAATAGTGACAAAGATATCTTGATAGTTCAAATTTATGTGGATGACATTATATTTTGATCTATTAATGAAAAACTCTGTCAAGATTCTCAAAGATCATACAGATTGAATTTGAAATGAGTATGATGGGGGAACTGAATTACTTCCTTGGATTGTAAATCAAGCAAAGAGATGATGGAAATTATATTTACTAATCCAAATATACTAGAGAGATGCTAAAGAAATTCAAAATAGAAGAAGTTAAGGTAGCAAGCACTCCAATGAGCACTAACAAGGCTGGACAATGATGAAAAAGGTAAACTCATAGATCAAAAACTATATAGAAGTATGATTGGATATCTTCTTTACCTTACTGCATCCATACCAGATATTCTCTTTAGCGTATGCTTATATACTAGATTTCAGTCCAGTCCCAGAGAATCTCACCTTATTATAGTGAAACGAATTTTTAAGTATCTGGTTGACATACCAAATCTAGGATTTTATTATCCCAAAGGAACTGATTTTGAACCCATTGGATATTCTGATGCTGATTTTGGAGGATATAAAATCGATAGAAGAAGTACTAGTGAAACCTGTCAATTTCTAGGAAACAGTTTGCATCATGGTTCTCTGGAAAACAGACTGATGTTGCTCTCTCTACAGTAAAAGTTAAATATATAGCAGCTAGAAGTTGCCACGCTCAATTATTATGGATGAAACTACTTCTCGATTATAGACTAAGCTATAGAGATATACCTATTAAATGCGACAATACTAATCCTATATGCTTAACAAAGAATCCAGTTTTACATTTGAGAACTAAACATATAGAAATTAGGAACCACTTTATTAGAGATTATATTGAAAAACATGATATATGTCTAGAATATGTGCCCACAAATACTCAACTTGCTAATATCTTTACTAAGCCACTGTCATTAGAAAGTTTCTGCAACATTAGAGGAAAATTAGGCATGACAAATGTGATGATCTGGAAGTACAATCTCTAATGTTTCTGTGCTTAAAATTGCAACGTTGAATATGTTGTCTTAAGGCTAAACTTTTTTCTCAGACAAAGTAAGCTATTCGCATACAATGCTTCATTGGCACTTCGTCTGAAGATTGTATCCCGAGGTCGAGTACACCTCATTTTCTTGCTAGAATTAACTTATAGTTATGGTTATCACATCCAATTTTATTTTTAGCTTAAGTTATTCTCTCTTTTTTGAAATATCATATCAATCACCTCGTACACCCCTACATTCAATCTATTTTAACCCCTGAGTAATAATCCTTCTCTGCATCACGAAGATGAAATTCTTTAGAGAAAAACATTTCGGAAGCAATTACAGAGAGAAGACAAGCGTGTGCTGGGGATTGAAGAATCAACCATCGCTTCTTCAGTTGTTCTCCTAGAGGGATAATAATATTTCTGTGTTCACCAATCTTCCATCTATTTTCTCAAAAACATGTCTCTTCAAAATCTAGCTTCGTAGATACCATTCATCGACCTCATCTCTGTCAGATAACCTTGGTTCACATGTTACAATCATCTTGGGCGGTTAAAGAGGAGGGGATGGAACAAACAAGTATATTACATCTATCTCCAACCCCTCGTTTTCCCATCCACCATCCAAAACTTCAGTGTCTTGCACTTGGAGAAACCTCTCAAAGTTTTGGATGCACATCCCCTCACATTGTGGACACCCTCTTCGGGTCCACAACAATTTCTCTCTCTCTCTCTCTCTCTCTCCATCTCCCCAAACTTAGAATGTTTGTCTCTAGGCCAGCATGTGTTTTATTGTTGCATGCACTGAAATGAATTGAAATACTATTTTTATTTGTGTCTCTTTTCATGTTTGGCCTATACTTACTATGAGTGAATGTTTTCTTTTTGCTTATGAAAAAAAGGTGAGAAAGAATATGCAATTTATCTCAAAAATCAAAAAGAAAATATAAAACTGCATACTCTTTAACTAATCAGGGGATGTGTGTGTGTATATATATATATATATATATATATATATATATATAACAAGATAAGGAAACATCAGAAGATGGCAACTTGTGAATGATTAAACATTGCAAATATTTTTTTTTCTGCATACATTCAGGGGGAGATTATTATTTATGAGATAATTTTTAATCAAGTTTTGTCATCATTAAAAATGGAGAGAATGTTGACATGAATGCATGGTTTTGATGACAAACAAAACTTGATTAAAGATTATGTACTAATGATTGTTATCAAGTTTTTAGCATGCAGAATCAAGTTGCAAGTCTTAAAGAAAAATGAGCACAGAAAACATATTCGATAGCGACAAGGCTTGAGCCATTAGAGAAGCAAAAGATGAAGTGTTGTAATAGATGAAGCACGAATGAAAAGAACTCGGCTACTTTCATTCGTTTGTCAAAGTAGAAAATTATATCTAAAGGATGCAAAATAGTATGTATACAATAGATTTCGTCTATCATAAGTAAGCCACAATTATGTTAATAGTCGTCTGATAAGAACAGATAAAGGCGAAAGAAGTGAAGATCTTTTCAGCAGAATAAAAGTTTGTTTGCCATCAACAGACAAAGCGGAGAAGCAAGAATCGTATGGTAGAGCAGAAACTTCGTCTATTACAAGTGAGCTAATGATCGTCTACTGCCAACAGAGAAAGCGGAAGAAGCAAGGAGCGTCTGGTAGAGCAAAGAATTCGTTAGTGATCATCTGTCATTAACAGACAAAGCGGAGAAATATTCCATCAGATGAAGGCGTGAAGAAAACTCGTCTGCTATCCAACATTTCGTCTATTACTTACAACAGATAAACCCAACAGATGAAGCACTAAAGTAATAAGACATCTATGCTTCTATGATACAATAGACAAAGAAACAAAGAACTTGAACGGTTGATTCGTTTGGCAGCAATAGAAAGGATGATTCGTCTGCCACTTATGAAAGACAAAGACGAAGGAACTTTTTCTTATAGACAACTGAACAAATACTTCGTCTATCATAAGTAAAAGACGAGCAATAGCCAGAACGAATCGTTGGTCTTCGCTCAGCATTAATAATGATCCTTATATATTAATGAAAGAGGCAGTCATTGCAGTAATACTTCGACCAAAGCTTATTGAGAAACCAGAAATCATTTTCTCCAAGGTTTGCGCTACAGGCAATCCAGCATACGAGGAATAAGCAGAAGTCAGAGAATTCAAATTACACTAATCAAAACGTCTTCTATTATTAATGGAGCTCACCTATCACCAACGAATAGAATTCAAAGCAGCTACAAATGAAGCATCGTTGGAGCAGGAGGAACTAATGAAGTATTGAGAAAATCATTCAAAACCCTCTTGAGAGCATTTATTAATTTGAGTTAAGCCTTCTGCAATCTTTCAAGAGTTAAGAGCCTTGTATTCAAACCTTCCTCAACTTTTCTTTGAAGGCTCTCAACTACCTTTGAGAAGATCATTTACTTCTAGATTCTAGCTCTGCATTCAACTTTCAGAAACCTTCCCCTGTGCTTACTGAGAAATTCCTATGCTTAAACTTCTGATATTCATTTCTTGTAAAGTTTCTTGAGCTAGTGATGGAGTCTAGACTCAGAAAGAGTTGTGACTATTTAAGTGCAGACAAGAGCTATTTATTCATGCCACCTAGAGCTAGAATCTAGAAGAGTACTGGGAGCGTTGTGAATACACCCCATAGAGCTAGAATCTAAAAGAGTGTGGGGACACTTGTTTACGCCTCTTGGAGCTGGAATCTAGAAGAGTGCTGGGAGCACTATTGTATTTTTGCTATTGGGAATAGTAGAACGCAAGACACTGAGAGAAAAGTATTCTTGAAAGAGTGGAGTAGAGTGTTTACTCGAATCACTATAACAATCATTATCTTATTTATTTTGTGCATTTGTTGATTAAGTGATTAAGTGCTAGAGGTAAGAGTAATCCTAAAAAGGATTGAGAAATAATTTTTAAGTACCCAATTCACTCCTCCCCTCTTGGGTTCTGCCTAACCTTCGAGACTAACATATGCTCCATCATTCATTACATGCAGTTGATGAGTTTTCTCATATGAATAATAATATGTACAAGTTGTGTCCTTACGTATCTTCTTTTATTATAGCTGAATTACAATCTTATTATTACAGTGTAATTTTTGAACCCAAAATACTACTATGAGTATGGTCTTGGGGCGAATATGGAGTTAAATGGGGCGATGTTTCAAGTTTTTGAGAAGTTATCTTCCAATCACCCGAATATTGGTGACTTTGGGACTAAGTTAAACCGCTTATGTTGTTTATTGAATACACTTCATTTTCTTATTTAATGTGATAAATAAAAAAGATCGATCCTTATAAATGTTCCAATAGTTGATGACTTTTCGCAAAGTATGGGGGATATTTGGAAAAGTAGTGGTTATTTGACCATGGTCACGAGGATTACCCTGTACGTAATTATTTCTAAACCTCATGTCATTTTATAGTTGATTGATAATGACTTGCATATCTATTTAATTTTTACAAGTACTAATACATAATCTTGAATTGATTATATGCAATTGGTGGAATTTATATAACATGCAAACACTAACACTCAAGTTCTAGCAATGTGAATTTTAAGTCAAGCGGTGTCTTCATCGCCATGTGAACAAAACTGGAGAACATTCTTTCTTTATTCATACCTAAAGAAGGAATAGACTATGGTATGAGAAGCTCAAAAGATTAGTTTTCTGTCATTATAATATGGAACTACGGAGAGGATGCTGCGGGAGGAGAATAAGGAGTTCGATGACTCTCTAGGTCTTATGATAATTGGATAGCATGCACACATGAAAGGGGATGATACTAGAGAAGATCTGTTATATGAATGGTTGCAATCAAAAAATCTAGATGAGCTAAATGGTGATCCAGTAGAAGTTATTGCACAACAATCCCATGCACAAGGGTTGGATGTAAAGTGAGTGCTATAGCAAGAGCGAACCCCAAAAGAAGTTTTTATCCATTATTGAGATCTTAAACCCAATCAGTTATTAAGGGAGGCTTGCAAATGTCTTAGCAAGCATTGAATAATTCTTCAACATCAAGAACAAGGAGTGGAGACGATGGTGGTGGTTATGATGATGATGATGATGAGAGTTGTGATGGCATTAGCGAAGGTGACTCATCATACCCACAGAGTTAGGGGGGGTGGGGGGATGGGGGATGGATGGAGATCATGGTGCACACCCTCTAATTAGCCAATATGAGAGAAGATCTAGAAGTAGGAAAGGCAAGGAACTAGTTGAAGTTAACATAATTACGAGTAGCATAACATTCATGGATTTAAATGGCAGTAGAGAGGAATCTTCCTATAAGTCAGGATATATATATATATATATATATATATATATATATATCAAGGGTTAGATGATCTTGGAGGTTAATTCCATGGGCTGCATTAACTTGGTCTAGCCCACAACATGAATGGTAGCAACCTTCAGAACTAACTTAGCCCAACTTAACCTCACTTAACATTCAATCGTATGGATATGTGTCATCAGATTATCCAGAAAGTGGAGTAAATTCATTGTCATCTTATAATATTTTTGGAGAACCTTATCCATATAAACAAATATCATATGAATACGAGCCTACACGTCAGCAAGATGACAATGAACATGAGAAACCTGCACGACACTTCACTTGGTATTAACATAAGAGATGATGTTTAGTTTTAATTTTCAAAATACTAATCATGTATTGTTTCTTTTTGACTTATTATAGGAGATATAATACTTAATATAATGCTTCTTTCTTGCTAGATTTACTCTTCTTTTGTCTACCTATATGTATTTCTTATGTGTGTTTTTATTATTCATTCAATGATGAGTTTTTTAATTTAATTTTTTTGCTCAAATAGTGTATTTATACTTATTATAATTTATTGCAAAGTTTTATTGAAAATTTCTCAAATTTTCTTTACTTTTTAAATTATTTTTTATTTATTTGATAAAGTTCCAAAAAAATGATAATATCTCTGATAAAATCATAATATTTTTTTCCGGGCCACAAATAAATATTTATTTATCGATAATATGAACACAAAACTACAGATCATAAATCAACTAATTTTTTTGGCCACTGTTTTAATTCTTCCAAATCAGTTCAAATGAAAATTTCAACCATTGATGCAACAGGTCCAGCTAGAGTTTTAGAACTAACTCAAATTCATGTTGTTTCCATTCACGTCGGGCAGAGATTTCTTCTATAATAGCTAGATGTTGCATGCACAACTTGGTGGGCCTTGGTCAAATCAAAGGCGGACAGCAACCAACATCAGAAAAGCAGCCAACGGTTATAGAATGAATTCCTTGTGAAGAACATATGGAAAAGGTTGAGTTTAAACGTCTATTACTGACTGCATTTGATTGCTGAGGTAGGTTTTACGGTGAGTTTTTTGTTGTATCCTATCCATCATATGGGGTTGACTTTTTGTATCAGTGTCTGGCAGGCTCTCATATGCATGCCTGAGTGAGCTTTGATTCAAGTCGCGTTTCACCAGCAATCCACAATATAGGTACATGAGCTAGCAGCAATTTATTTTAGAAAATCGAATGACATCCAAAACCCCTTATAACGGGATAATTTCAAATTTTGGCTGCATAACTTTGTTTCCAAAATCTTAAAATTGATATTCCGTAAAGATAAATTAATCAATCGGTAAATTGATAAGAAAATCTTACTTAGATGATAACGTATATGTAGTTAGTTGAGAAGAAATATAAAAAAGCTAACACATCTAAAAGGAAGTGAAATGATGATATATCCTTCCTCGGCATTCTTTCTTTCCATAGAAGGAAAAAAAGAAAAAAGAATGCCACATCACATGCGGCCAAATTCCTACCAAAGATCCAATTGCAGCCAGTCGGACATCGCATGAAGATTTCCTCTACCAACATTTTATGTTACCATTAGCCATTGACTATCCTTAGTATCTGAGCAAATTGCCTGACAACGTATACCGTCTGGGATTCCCAATCACCATACGTTTCTAATATCTTTATTGGCCACGCATGATTGGTATTACCATATGATTTCTCTACTGCATGAACATAAATTTGCATCAAAATTCAAAATTCAGTCAGTGAAATCAATGAATTTCCATTGTTTTGCTGTTCAAAACAGCAATCCATGTCACACATGAACCATAATCTGGATCACTCGGTACATAACAGAAATTGTGAAGAATTCCTTTCTCAAGTTGCTGTGATTTTTGATTCGATCATGCGACCATGGTAGAGGCGTGATTGTGGAAAGAATCAGACCCTCACAACAGGGGAAAAGAAGGAAAGAAATATAAAAGACGAGAAAAAGGGAAGAAATTAGAAAAAAGAAAGGAATGATCATTTAGAGGATAAAACACGAACAAGAATTAGCTAGAGAAGAGATAAATACAAAAATAATTTTCAATAATTAAACTGAATTATATAAATCTCTAATTTAGTTGTATATGAGTAAAATTATTGATAAAATAATAAAAACTATAATCTAAATTGTTTATGAAGTTTAATTATGTTTAATCACTTGATGCATACTTCAAATTCCAAAGTATACAAATACTGAAAAAGTCAAATAAAAAATATGTAAAAATAAACAAACCCTAATTTATATACATTAGACTCTTTGCTCTTATTACATTCCATAGTAACGTCGTGATGCAGATCTTTTAGATTTTCATAGTGGTATTTGTATTTACAAGTCATTCAAATTTAGAGCTCAAGGGCGTCAGATTGTGGTTGCACTTTAGTGACCTGAATTAGTATTACTGCATTATTTGTTTATCATGAATCATGGCATAAGAAGCTACAGCTTCCAAATCATGAAAGAGCGTCCGAGTGTTACCGGGCAACTCCCATCAATCTTCTACGTAAATCTAGCAGTTTTTAGGCCAATCCAGTGTTATCAGAACCGGACCAATGGTGGAACTGGTCAGGCGTCCGGTTCACAGTGGTGTTAACGGTCATAGGTCAACCTATAGTAACCCGGTCAATCCAGCCAAGTAAAAACTGAATTTGGGTTGTATATTTTAATTATTTGGGTTTTTGAATGCGTTGGTAGTTACCCTATTAGACAAATGGGTTGGTTATGGGTTGGGGTTTCACAATCCGTCAACCCCATAACATAACCCGTCAACCTGGTAATGACTTAGTAGCTAATAGCCATGGCTATAGATTCAATCTTTGAGAAAAAGGCAATGACGAAAATATACCTTTAGGTGTTTTTAATTCACATTTGTTACATTATTATATCTTTTAGAAAAGTGTCCAAATATTCAGGAATGGGAACAAGATAAATAAAGAACTATGAAGCTTAAATATAAAGAGTATGTTGATTTTATTTATTCCAACTTTTATTTTAATACATTATAGGATGTAATTTAATACATCTAAGGTGGATTGATATTATTGTGTGATCATGTTGGATTGATGTTACTTAGATTATTTGATAAAAGATGTTTAATTTTAGTTTGCTTGAATTTATTTGGCAGGTTCATGGATTACTTTATGTGGTTAATTGCTTAATTATAGTTAACCCGTTATCAATCCGCCAACCCGGTATGTTACATGGCTTATAAAGGTATCAAGGTTGAGCTTTTTATAAATGGGTTGGGGTTGAGAATTTTAAACGGGTTAGGGTTAGGATTAAAGCTCAAACCCTGATTACCCGACCATTAACACCCCCAATTCATGTTTCGGTTTGACCGCCTAGATCAACTAAATGAACCATTTTTTATTGTTTTTAGAAAAGTTTTAAAAAATACCATATGATTTAGAAAAATCTAAAAATACGGATCTTTTATTATAGTAATATATTGATTTAATTTATTATTTTCTCTATTTAAAATATTACAAGTGAAAAAATTACTATTCAACTGAACTGGTTTGCTGATTGGTTCACAGTCGAACTGGTTCGACCGGCCGGTCCGTCTGGTTCTGATAACACTAGCCAGTCAACGGAAGTAAACGTAATACCAAACCCAGTTTTATCTTCCGATCGACTGATCTATCTTTGCTACCCATCATGCAACCTCAGCTCCAGAGACTTGCCCACCTCGCTTGCCATGACTGCTTTCGATTTTCATCGATTGACAATAAACCCTGCTTTCTCAAAACTTTGCATTCTGGTCAGCCTTTGAATTTTTCCGCAGAGCCCTCAGTTTCCCGAAATTTACAGAATGGTTTGTATTTAAAAAATTTAAACTGTAATTTACGAAATAATCCATGAGATTTTCAAAATTTGTATAGATACCCCTATTTTCTAGAACCGAACTATAACCTTAATTTCTACAGTTACAGAATTTCCTTCTCTTTCCAATAAAGTTACAAAACCCCCATAAGTTTCCATAATCTTCTAGTATGGTGTTCAAGATCATTCCTTATGTCCTTTGATCTTTAAAAATCACGTTTATAATAACAAGATTTTGATGCCACGGCTGAGTTGAATCAAAATCTTAAATTATCGTAAAAGAATTGCAAGAATAATCAAGGAGGTGACTTCCACGAGTCTAATAAAATCTCTCTCTCATGGAGCTAATGCGCTTGAAGACTCGTGTGCGACTGGTACTAATATCCAAAATGAATCCACAGTCGATGCATTGATAAAAGTTATATAAAATCTACGAAAAAAATTAAATAAAGAGTTGGACGTTATTAATGATCTTATATAAAAGAAAAGATCCATTTGAAAATGAGGAGAACTCTACTATTGTAGATGGGGAAGTTATTCACCTATCAAATTATATAAATAATGATACTGAAGAAAGTAAAAGTATTAAAAAGATTATGAATGAAGAAGTAAATGATAATATGATTGAATTGTCTAAATTCATAAAAATATTCCCATGACACCTAACAAAAGTTCAAGGCTAACTAATTCATCATGGGTGAATAGAAGTTCAAGACAAGAAAATGGAAGTATGGAAGAGACTTAAAGAGATGTAATTTGATTATGTGGCAAGAAGAATTAGATCACCGACTCTTGTTAATGTGAAACAGAAGCACCCTACAAAGTTGAAGTGTGATTGATATCCACATTAAGTAATCAAAATATTGATAAACTTGATGAATGGTCTAGATTCTTATTTTTATTACTTTATTTAGGATATTTACCCATACACAGTTAAATTAAAATTTTATTTTGCATAAATTTTTTTTATAAATATTATATCATATGGTAGGGCTAAGATAGTTCATTCATTTTGATTATTGAAGGTTAAGTTGTTGTTATCTTTTCCCTTCCTAATTCTTCTCTCTTCTTCTTGCCAAGTTCTTATTCTTCCTTAAAATCTTCTCTTTATGCTCTTGAGAAGATCATTCCTCTTTCTTCTAAAATTCTCTTTCTCAAGCTCTTCCCCTTTTCTTTTCTAATCTATAAATTTTTCCTTTCTTCCTCCCCCCTTAAGAGGGTCTAAAAGGATCTGCCTTTTCACTAAAGTTCTCCCATTTCATTCTATAAAAGCATTCTTGTTACATCAATTTAGTATACAGCATTTTGTTTTGCATCATGCATAGGTCCTTACCCCATCTTTTGCATTAGATAATAACTTTCATTCAATCAAGCACGACTAAGGAACAAATTCAGATTAGTTCCATTTGCAATTTGTTGAACGATAGTCATGTTCGAAACTGAACAACTCACAGTAAAGTTAATGAATAGTTAGCAAAAGGAAAAAAAAAAAAGAAAAAATGCATACAAATCATTCTGATTCTCAAACACAATATTCCTGTGACAGCAAATTCACAACAACATTGAACACTAGCTCAAGTTCCAGCTTTTCAGATGAGCTGGCTTGTAGGGAGCACTTCAGTTCATCAACAACCAAAAAAATGAGAAGGGTTAACAGATATACAACAGAAAAATGTACCTTGAATCCTGGATCAACCCAAAAGCATGATGGATCCCACTCATGTAACATCCATTCCTTGGATTGAACTTTGAACTATCATACCCTGCTGGCTTTTCCCTTCTGAATTATCATCATCAAAATCTTCATTCTTAAAATTTTTCTGGCACACAATTTTGTTCTCTCGAATAGCATTCAAGTCAAGTACCTCCCAACCCATTGGATGAACAATGCTGTTTTGTGCCGCGTCAATGAACTGCCCAATGCTCTCTTCCAAATCTTCCTGCAAATCAAGATCTGCAGCTTCTGTCTGCTGTGCAGCAATGGAAGATGACTCAGCATATAATTCAGATCTAACAGCTAAGCTACCTCCAACTTGATCTCCAGCCCCTTCGAGGCCTACATCATTGATGGTTCCTGCACCAGGGTTACATGCACTGCCTTTCCTGGGTCTTTTCCATTTCTTTGTAGATGAGGTTCCATCATCTTCAAGATCTTCTTCCTCTCTGTCACGGTGCAGATAAACCCACAACTTTCTCTCTGCATCAAACTGTACACAAGGATCACGCTCATAATGCAAACGGTCCAGAGCCCCACTGACAATCTGGTTGAGTTGGGTGTCAGAAATATTCTCCACAATATACTGTGAGTCTCTTATCAAGGTACACACATCTGCTCTGGTGCCAATACTTCCTGGCAGCCGTGCTGCAGCATCCCTTACTAGACAGAGGATTGTAACATGTGGAGGTCGATCTGGTTTGAGAATAAAATGCTCTCGAGCCTTACCGCCACTTCTTCTCAATGGAGCAACTATGGATTTTCTACCATCAGTGGCGGTATAAGAGAAAGCCCTGTCTGGAATTGAATATCGAAGAACTTCTTCCCTGCGGAAATATTCCCTCATTTCATCTGAGCTCGGGCTGATGGTAGCAAGACTCTTCTGAGCTCTCAGATCCTTAAATCTTTCTCTCTCGTCCAAACTGGAGAACATGGGGGGTGGTGGTGGAAGGCTGCCAATTTGCTTAAGGGTCTCTTCTCCACTTTTTAGCCAATTAGCAAATGCATCAACCAACTTCACAAGCATCTTGTGAGGAACACCCCAAGCATCAGAAGATGTCTCCTCTACAATGGTGTCGCCCTCCAATGAGCTAGAACTAACTGGACCAACCCAAGACCAGTTTTTAGTAGATTTATCATAGAATACAAGTGGCTTCCAAGCTTTTGCGCCTAAAGGTGCTGTTTTGGATGAAAATATCTTCAGTGCTCCTCTAACCAAATCCTGAAGGGGCTCTTGTGTTTCAAGAATGCAAGGATCTCCAGGGTTTGATCTCACACAATTGAGAATCTCTTGGACAGTGAGAGAAGGCATATTCTTGCTTGCTGTGCAGTCTGAATCATTAACATCCAAGCTTTCATCAGCAGGGAACTTTGCCATTTTATTCTTAACCAAAACCCTGTCAACCTCACCTGTATCATCCATATGTGACATTATCATAGCCCTTCGCACGGCTGAAAGAAGATGTATAATCGAGAATGAAAATCCAGTGTGAACGGAAGGAGTAATCAAAGTAAATGGCTTCTTTGGCAGCTTTGCATCCATATCTCTGTCCAACATTTCCCTTTCTGAGACAATTGAATCGGAAGTTACTGCTGTCGAAGGTGCGCTTTCGGTATCAAGTTTCTTTTTGCCATTTTTCTTCACAGAAGTGGGATCATCAATTGGCTGCTCTAAAACAGACTGCAAGTGACTGTACATATCTGATCCATCTAAATGCTTTGCATCAGCCTTCCCCTTCTGCTTCCGCATTTTTGAACTGCATCCTAATAATTGCAAGCTTGACCTTTCTTGACCATCAGCCTCAGTTAGATAAGTTTTGGCATCTTTCTTCCATGATTTATGAGTCTGTGATTGGCCATTGACATCGGGCAAATTACCCCCATCCAGAACTTCATGGGCATATCTGTCAATATAATCTGAGAGAGGGAAGGAATTGTCAGGATTGATCTTCCCTTTCCCTTTCTGCTTTTTATCTGCAGAACAGGTGTTTCCAGATACTGGGTCCGAAATTCCACAATTGTCATCATGAATTTTGCCGTCCTGCACTGATTTTTTATTTCTTTTCCCCTCCAGATGCACATTAGAATAGCAAGGATTGAAACTGTTACCACCCTTCGATCGCTTAGGGGGAGAAATTTTTGCCTTTGGCACATACGCATGGCCACCAAGATCAATAATTCTCCTGGAAGTTTTTGTGAACCCATGAATATGCTGGCTGTATTCTCTCTTATCCCTCCACATTAGCCTACTTGCATTTTGCAGATCAGCAGGTCGTCCAACAGAAGCAGATTGACCACCTCCAAAAGTGCCACTCACATAGCCAGAAGGATTGACATCATCATCCCCATCAGCCTCCTCAGATGAATCAGACTCTGTTTCTTCATCATAGCCTGACATGGAAATGCCTTTATGTTCTTGCTTATGCATTAGAACATTTCGAGAATGAATTCTTCTATAAAGCTCAGTAGATGTTTTGTTTGTCTGATCAACTTGATGCAATATTTTTCCAGAAGATTTAACCAGCTCTTTCCTCACAGACTGGAATTCCCCTCTGGTCTTCTGCTTCTTGCTCCCTAAATTTGATTCAAATTGAAGATTATCATCTGTAGAAACCAAGTCATCTTGCAGTGCCAGTCTGCTCTGCACTCCAACCAACCAATTTGCCCGAGATTCTTTTGAAAACACCAGCTGGTGTTTATGTCTCAAAGGCTTCATCCCATTTTCACCCAAAGAATTCCATAGCTTTTGTGTGGGCCTGGAGTCTTTGGAAGGGTAATCATTACGTCGCAGTTTTTCTGTTGATGTTTCATCGTGCATCATCCATTTAGCATTTTGGTTCCCATGATTAGAATCCAAGTTCTCTTTGCTTAAGGGAGACATATAGCTAGCTCTACTTTCATTTTCTTCCTTGGCCAGCCCCACATGATCTGTATACTTCGAAAAGGAATCATACTTTCCCTGTGGTACTGCAGCACAAGTATCCATGACAGAAAACTTCACTGAAGGGCTGAATTTCATCCGGACATCATTAACATTAGCTCCCACATGATCCTTCTTCGAATAATCCTTCAGTGTTGCAACCTGCAAAATTCCCTTTCTACTCTGCTTCCCACACCTGGAAGGTCCCACAGTCGAAGACGCACCTTGAGGCAAACCATCAGATGAAGGTCTAACTGTATACAGAGCTCCATGGTTTGTCTTCACCTTCTTAGCTCCATGGTTTGCCTTCACGTTCTTAGCCCAAAAGCCCTTGTCAATCTCTTCCCTTGCTGATGAATCTGTCCCCGATCCTAATCTGCGATCCTTTTCATGCATCAAAGCCCCGTGGCTTCTCACTTCCTGCAGAATACGGAGCTTCTCCTCAATTCCACAATTCCAAGACTTCTCCAAAGCATCCCTCACTTGAAAAAGACTACGAACCATAGAATTCTGATACTTACGCAGGAGGTAATAGTGACAGTGTCGCCCGAAGAAATTCAAAGCTTGCTGGTAGAGAGCGACTCTGGGCCGACAGAGACCTCCCTTCAGCCGTCGGAAAAGGTCGGCGAGCGGGCTTACAAAGTGGAAATTCCGACCCTCAAAGAGGTCCTTCAAGGTGTACCCATACGCCTCCTGGTCCATGTCTGGTAGAAATTCCGCCAGCCCAAAACGGTCCTCGTCGCTGAGGCAGTTGTTCCATGCGTCGAGAGACAGAACCCCCTTCAAATCAGGAAGGTCGTAGAGCTCGTAAGGAACAGAGCAAATCCAATTCTCTACCAAACAAAACTCCGCCCCAATTTCGGCGTCGCCCAACTCTGCACCGGAGTCGTCCACACCCTCCTCGTCATCGCCGTCGTTGAAATCAGAAGCATTATCGTAGTCCAATGACAGTGAGACGGAGCTTGGAGTCTGAGAATCGCTTCCACCGTCGCTCAGTGAGAATTCGCCGTTGGATCTAGAATCCTTGAAGCCGAGCTTCGTAATCGCCATCTGCTATGTCTGCGGGGCAAAGAAGAAAAATTGAGAGAGAGAAAATCTTGGAAAACAAGGAATGGAGAGAAAAGTTGGACGGAATTTGTATGTATACAAGGAGAAAGAAAGCAGAGAGAGAGAGAGAGAGAGAGAGAGAGAGAGAGAGAGAGAGAGAGAGAGGGAGGGTTTTTACGTGGAGAAAACCCCAAGGGAGGCAGGCAGGAGAAAAAGAGGAAAGGAGGATGGAAGGAATAGGAAGAAGATGCGATGGATGTTATGGTGTGAAAAGGATGGTTGGAAGCGGTGTGGGGTGGTTAAAGAGTCGGGAGGTGGGTGGGTCGAGTGTACGGTTGTGTTGAAGCGAGGGTGGTGGCGTTTTTGGAGGATCGGAGAGCGACGTCAGAAGACCTGACCGGGATTACAGAGGGAGGCGCCTTCCAACACCCCCATTCCATATCTGCAACTGCATTTGCATTTTATGACTCCAAGAGTCAGCTCAGTCCATCCAATTTTTCGACTGGGTTATCTTCTTTTTAATTTCCTAAAGCCACACAATTCCACTGGGTATTTTATTATTATTTTTTTTTTGTATTATTTCCACAGGCCGCACAAATGGGTGCCATCAATGTTATCAAAACCCGACCAGACCGGTTCGACCGCCCACAGTCAGTTGACCGGTTTAGTCCAATGGTGAAATTTTTGTTATTTTAATATTATTGATAGAAAAAAAAGGTGAATTAAAATAGTATATTATTATATATAGTTCTATATATTTAGATTAATATTTATAGTTTAAATTTTTTTAAATCATGTTGTATTGTTTTTTTAATTTTTTCAAATAAAAAAAGAAACTAGTTTAACCCATGAATTGACCGGTTAAACGGTTAGACCGTGAATCAGATACGTCACTGGTTAGGTGCCATAACATGCACGACCTAGAACACATGGGGTTGAAATCAATCATCTCTTTATAATAGTTAGGATGATTATGTGTATACCATTTAGGGTTGTTTGGTAGGGAAAAAAGAGATGGAAATGGAATGGCAATTAGAGGAATGATGTAAGCCACATGGCGAATCAAAAAAGAAAGTCACATTGTTATAAAAGATATATGTCACATCATTTCTTAGGAAATATGGAATAAAATTTTCTTAGAGAAATTCGACTTTTTATTTTCTTTCCCCCATCGAGACACCATATATACAAATTAGTACATAAAAAATTACACATAAAAAAAAACAAGTAGGAAATCTATATTAACGAAAGGGTGTAAAAGATTAGCACTGATATTAATTTGGACTTGTGTTGCCATTATTTTCCCCTTTTGACAATGATTGGCACATCATGGGGACTTCGCTTGGACATCAACTAACATGGCTAAATTCATAATATGCAAAAGTAAGTAGCATTCTAATGGCTTCTAATCTAGTTATAGAGGAATATAATTCTTCAAAGTCAATTCCTTCTTCTTGAGAATACCCCTTAGCAACTAATCATGCCTTATTTCTTACAACTAACCCACTTTTATCCAGTTTGTTTCTAAATACCCATTTAGTTCCGATTATATTAATATTCTTTGGTTTTGGAACTAGTTCCCATACTTTGCTCATTTCAAATGGATTAAGCTCTTCTTGCATTGCTATAATCCAATTTTCATCATTCAAAGCTTGATCAATGTTAGTTGGTTCTATTGTAGATATGAAGGCATAATGACCACAGACCTTTTGCATAGACCTTCTTGTTTTTACACTGTCATATACATTTCCTATAATTTGCTTTCTAGGATGAGCGGGACAAATCTCAAATTAGTAGAAGGTTGATAAGGAACATTACCTACTCTTACTTCCTCTTCATTTTCTGAAATTTGTACATCTTCGCTGTCATTGCCATTCTCTTGAACCTTCAATTTGAGCTTCTTCATATTTGTTGCAGCTTCCTCTGCATCATTATCACACTCCTTACTCAGAGATATATTTACTTCATCAAATTTAACATGCATGGACTCCTCTACAACCTGTGTTTTCTTAATGCATACTATAAATGCTCTACTATTGGAAGAGTAACCAAGAAAGATAGCTTCATCACTCTTTGGATCAAACATTTCAAGGTTATCTTTTCTATTGTTTAGCACATAGCATAAACATCCAAAGGGATAAAAATATGAGATGTTTGATTTTCTTCCTTTCTAAAGCTCATATGGGGTTTTCTTTAAGATTGCTCTTATGGTGACCTTGTTCAACACATGGTAAGCAGTACTAATTGCTTCAGCATGGTTCTTGCCATTTCTTGAATCGTTCGATTCTTTCTTTCCATAACTCCATTTTGTTGAGGAGTTCTAGGGGATGAGAAATTATGGCGAATTCCTGCTTCATCACAAAAATCAATGAATCTTCTATTCTCGAATTCACCATCATGATCACTGTGGATGGATACAATAAACATTTGTTTCTTATTTTGGACTAGCTTTGAAAAAGTATAAAATATTGAAAATGCTTCATCTTTGCTAGTCAAGAAGATTACCCATGTAAATCTAGAGAAGTCATCCACTATCACATATACGTATCTTTTTCCTCCAAGTGTGACTATGTTTGATGGTTCAAATAAATCCATAATTGAAAATAAGCTATATAACTTATTATGTGAAAAATGTAGTATTTGATTTATTTGCCTTACAAGCCTCTTTCTTATTTTGTGGGCGACTACTAGAATCTCTCACCAATTACATGTTTCAAATACCTGGGGATTAGAACTGATGGATTCCCTAGGAATAACCATAGAGAATATATATATATATATATATATAGAGAGAGAGAGAGAGAGAGAGAGAGAGAGAGAGGAAATCTCTTGCATATATGAGTCCTATAAGGAATGGGACATATGTATTTACTTATGCAACTATGCAATCCAAGACACACTTGAATTTGCATTACAAGGTGGACGCACCATCTACTTGTAACATCTCTGACTTATACATATTGTATAATTAATCTTTCAAATCTTATATGGCTTTCCACTTCATATAGGTAAATGGAATGTACGACCTAACAAAAAAAGGTACCAATGAGGAGTATCATATTAATTCCTCATCTAAATAACATAACACCACACTCTGCATTATTCATACCCCAAACCATTTTAATCACACATTATAGAACATCTCTAATCCCTCTTGTAACTAATACAAAGCATGTTATTGTTTAAACATATTTGTACTTATGATTACAATGAAACATATTTGATATAATTGCCTAGGCAATGAGTCACAAACTCTTACTGTGATACTGAATGATTTTTCCTTAGATACTCATATTAATCCATCTCAACCTCATTGCTTTTTAAGATATGCTCTATTAAATTGAATAATACATGATTCTTGGATAATATACTAAAGTAGCAACATCAAATTTCAACTTCATAACATAGTTCCCAATTACAAAAAATATTATTTGGACTTAAAGTCGATAGGGCTTACATAGTAATGAAGTAGGGATTCATTCAATCACTCCCTAATATGGCTAACTTATAGCCACTTACTTTGTTGTGCTCAACACCATATAGATGTTGATCCAACCACTCCTAGATTTTTGATCTAAGATTATAACACATGAATCTCCATCTAGCTCTTTATAGACTGCATGGAGATGTAGACATATTCCATACTTGACTAAATAACCAGTCTCGTCTTAGTCTTACTAAGGTGACATTAAAATTGTTCAACACTTGCTTCCTCTCTAAGAACCATAGAGATTACATACACATGGTACTAATGATCTTTCATATCTCATCTTGCATGCTATCTCAGCGTTAGGGCAATTGCGAGTGTGTAAAAGTTGATCTAAAGCCTAGTGACATCATTTCTTAGATTTATATATATGCCTCAAAATTCATAAATGAAAACTTATTTCATTAATTGAAAATACATCAAATTCTAAGCAAACCCAAACTCTTAACATGCTTCTGAAATAATTCTCTAACAATGGATTTAGTCAGCGGATTAATCAACTATCGTGTCCTTAGTAGAAACATATTTCAAAACTACTTGCCCCTTTATAGTATTATCTCAAATAAAATGAAGTAGAGTATCAATATATTTTGTTCTTCCATGATACTTGGGATACTTTGAATAAACAATTGTAGTTGTGTTATCACAAAATACTAATACAGCCTCATCAACTTGCCCTTTGATGTATAAGCTTTACAAGAATCTCCTTAACCATATTGCCTCTTATACTGCAACTGAATATGCTACAAATGTTGACTCCATAGTAGATAAGGAAACACATCCTTATTTCTTACTACACCAAAAGATGATTGCACCACCAAGAATAAAAACATATCCTGAAGTAGCTTTTCTTTTATATCTATCAACAGACCCATCTAAATCACTATATCCAAAAACCTTGATATTTTCTCCTTCATAAAACAAGGCAAGATTTGCAATTCCATGAAGATATCAAAATATCCTCTTGATCGCAACCCAATGAGCAATTCTTGGATTGCTTTGGTACCGAATACCCATACCAACTGCACAGCAAATATCAGGTATAGTACACATCATAGTATACATCAGACTACTGACAGTGCTTGCATATGGCACCTTAGCCATTTGCATATTTTCTTCTTCTATTTTAGGACATTGCTCAATGCTAAGAACTAGGCCCTTTTCCATTGAAATATTGACAGGCTTTGAATAGTGTATGTGAAATTGCTCTAAAATTCTTTTTGTGTAAGTTTCTTGAGGCAAACTAAAGATTCTCTTAGAATGATCCCTCAAGATCTTTATCATGATCCCTCAAGATCTTTATGTTGAGCACATATCTACCCTTCCCAAGTCTTTCATCTTAAATGTAGAAGACAATCACACCTTGGTAGAGTTAATCAACTCCAAATCATTCCCTGCTAGCAAAATATTATCCACTTATAATGAGAGGATGAGAAACTTATTCTCAACTCTCTTGACATACACACAATGGTCATCCTCAATTTTTATGAAGCTAATGAAAAAATGGTTTCTTGAAATTGAATGTACCATTGCCAAAATGATTATTTTAAGCCATAAATTGAACATTTTGATTGGCATACTTTGCATTCTTGTCCATTAACTTGAAACCCATTCATTGATCCATTTATATTTATTTATCTAGTTTTCCATTGAGAAATGCTATCTTTACATCCATTTGGAACAATTCTAAGTCTAACCATGCAACGATAGCTAGAATGAGGCTAATAAAAGCAGTTCTCATTATAAGAGAAAATGTTTCTTCATAATCAATGTTAAGTCTAACCCTCTTTAATTAGTTTGATTTTGTATGATGAATGTGAATTAGTAGCTAAGTTTTGATGATGAACAAACATATGAGTGAAAAATTAAAGTACTAATAAGTTATATTACCAAGTATTGCAGAAATAATTAAATAAAATAGGCAACTACATTAGGAAAGTAACTTTGGAGTGATGGACAATACAAAATGATCATGTAAGATGAAACTCATCATACTTAAGAGTTTAGAGGAAGAAAAACTAGTAGATGCTCAAAGAACAATACCTCTAAACTTAAGAAGGATTTCAGATGCATTAGAATACTTCTAAAATCAAAAGAAACAAGCACGGAAGATGTAGAAGCAATCAGAAGGCCTAAAAGCACAAAAGTTATGGCTGAAAGCTTCATAATAAGTTTAGAGGAAGAATTCCATGCTCAAAGGTCAGAAGAATCAATCTCAACTTATTTCAGAAGTAAGGAAGCCTTTTAAAGGATGCTTCAGATGGTAGACATGAGCTTCAAAGGTCAAAATATAAGTGTCGATCGCTAGAAGGAACTTTAGAGCTTGAAAGACAAACTTAAGATGTTCTAAAGTGCATTGTTGGAACAAATTTCCAACTGAGCCAAGGTTTAAAAGTTTTGAAAGAGAGCTTTAGAAGCTCTAAGTCTAATGTAACAATGGTAACTGACAAAGCACCTAACCTTCAAAGGGTCTGAAGTGTGCTTGTAAGGTAGATTGTGTTGAGTGTAGAAAACATGTTCTAAAATAGTCAAAAAAGAAATAATCATTAACGACTAAATGCTCTTCTAAGAGTATAAAAAGGCGATTCAAATCACTAGAATAGTTAGTTGAGTGATTAAAAATATGAGCACTTACAAAGACTTCAAGTTTTGTAATGTCATAGTGTTTATACAACAAGTAGGGAAGACTTGCTAGGTCTGTAAGAGTTGGTTAGTGAGCTCGAAAAACCAACGTGTATATTTGATTAGTGTGTTGGTCAAGTGTTAGTGAAACCTGAGTGCAATAAGAGTATCTAACTCAAGGAAGTGGAGTAGGAATTCGTCTTAGCCTGAACCATTATAAAAATCTATGTTCAAGTGTGCTATGTGACTTTGTCTATTTTTTTTTAGCACTACTATCTTTAATTTGGCCAAAGTTTTTAAAAACTCAATGCACCCTCCCTCTTGAGTTATCTTAAGTAAGGGACCAATAATTGCTATAAGAGCAAGCTTCACTTGTTGTTTTTAAAGACTAAGGTATAACCTATGAAGTGATCCCATAATGGCCAATTATTTTTACAACACATCAGTAGAGGGACAATTCACATTCAGACCCCTTTCTTTAATGGATCAAATTATGGGTACTGGAAAATGAGGATGCAAAATTTTATGATTGTCATAGATTATTGGTTGTGGATCATAATTAAAAATGGAAAGGTTGTCCTCAATATAGAAGATAAATATATTGCAGAGGACATCCAAGCAGTAGAAGGTGATGCTAAAACGAAGAATTATCTCTACTATACTTTGTCCCATTCAAAGTTTGAAAAGATTTCCTCATGTGACTCAGTAAAAGAAATATGGGACAAATTACAAGTAGCAAGGACACCAAAATCAACATTCTTGTATAGGAGTATGCGTCCTTCACTATGAAGGATTTAGAAACTATCTTTGAAATGTTTGGCATGTTTCAAAAGATCACAAATGGTCTGAAGAACCTTGGAGAAAAATATGATGAGCCCAAACTTGTTAAAAAGATTTTGAGATCTATACCAAGGCATTGGATAACTAAAGTCACTCCTATCAAGGAAGCTAAAGACTTGGACAAGATGATAGTAGAAGAACTCATAGGGATCTCTAATGACCCATGAGGTGTTGATGAAACAAAGAGCTCTAGAGGATCCAAAAGGAAAGAGAAGTATAATTTTGAGAGCAAAGTCTGAAGATGAAAATTCGCAAGGAGAAACCTCCACAAGTGGTGAAGAGGATGAAGACTTGGCGATGATCACTAGAAGATTCAAGACAATGTCAAGAAAGAAGAAATTTGGAAGCAACTTTAAGAATTTTAGAAGCAATAATAAAAAGGATGTTCCAATTTGCTATAATTGTAGCAAGCTAAGACACATGAAGTTTGATTATCTTAAACCTGAAAAGAAGTAAGGAGATCAATAAAAGAAAAAGTACAATTCTTACTTTGATAAGAAGAACAACAACTCCAACAATCAAAATAGAAGCAGCAAGAGATTCAAAAAGAAAAAGAAAGCAATGGCTACATGGGAGATATTGGAAAATATGATGCAAGAAATCTCAAGTGAAGTTGAGGAAGAACATAAAGCATAAATCAGCATACTCTCACCATTGAGAAGAAATTGAGAAGACCATTACATGGGCATCAACTTCATGGCCATCAATGTAGATGAGGTAAATTCTAAACCTGAAACTCCTATCCTTGAAGAAGCTCTATAGGAACTATATTCTGACCTTAAGGCTTTGAAAACTAAGCATAGGGAGACCCAAAATCAAGCTTGATAGAATAACCATTGAATGCTCCCAATTAAGAGAATAAAACTCCAAGCTCAAGGTTAGCCAAGATACATTAAAAGAACTTGAGCAAGTAAAGGCAGAAAACAATGTTCTAAGAAAGATCTTGATATCTATTGTGGATTTTCCAATGCAAATGCATGTATTGAGCCTTTAAAATTTTTAGACAAGTTAGAAAGGTAGTGCTGAAATAAAATGAGAAAGATTACATAATACACTAAGACAATGATTTTTATAGTGGTTTGGCTCTTAACTTGGTACCTACTTCACTTCTCTAAGTTAGCCTCTCTTGTCAAGCTCAGGTTCCACTAATACCTGTTGGTTTTTAAGCTCACCAACAATCTTATATAAGTTGGTTTTCAAATCTCACCAATAACTTATAGACATTGGTTTTCAAAACTCACCAACAAACTTATACTGTTTGATTTTCAAAGCTCACCAACAGTTTATATGAGAAAATAATAAATAAATGTGTACAGACATGAATGCCTCTTGATAGGCAGAGTGTACAAAGTGTAGTGATAAAAATGCAATAAATATGATAGTAAAGAATAATAAAGATTAGACTCCTTGATGAATGGTTAACTTTGAATGCTTGTTAGAACGTGATGCAATGGAGCTAATCTCATGGAGTTAAATCTGAGAGCTTTTGTGAAATGCCTGGGTGAACATTTTCTTATCTCTCTTATTCTCAGATCTATGTTTTCCAGATGTTTGAATCTTCTTTTTATAAGCTATGGAAGAAGCCTTAGCTTTTATGATTATTTTAAGCAACTTTTTTATTGTTTGAAAAAGAGAACTCAAAGCCTTATCATTATCTTCTTCTTCTATCCAGCTTTAGTGTCGTTATCTTCTTCTTCTGTCCAGCTTTAGAACTTCTAAGATAAGTATTAAAAACTTCTAAGCTATCTTTATCTATTGGTTACCATTGTGTATTTACTATAGAGCTTCTGATATGAGTCTTTAGAACTTCTAAGGATTGATTTTGGTTGCTGATAGTCTCAATGGTCATATTTTTGCTTCTAATAAGCTTATGAAGATCCTCTAAAGCTTGAATCTTTATTTCAAATGAACTCTTAGGTCTAGGCTTTTAGAAAATGCCTCTGAAGGTTTTCTGAGTTGCCTCTGAACAACTTCTGAGTTGAGGTCTTTTTGACGTGTGCATTTTGCCTCTGATATGCTTCTTGAAACTTATCTTGGATTCTAATATGATTGAATCTTGCCTTTGAATAGAGCATTACTTTGAGCACAGAAACTTCTTTTGTGTTCATTTAGCTTTACTGCTATTTATCTTCTGTTATAATTTTGAAACTTGGAAGCTTTTCTGAACTATTTCTGGAGACATAAGAAATGTTTGAAAATAATTCTAAAGCTCACCCCTTATCTTTGAATAGATTCAAAATAACTTCTGATGGGGTTCTGAGTTCAGAAACTTCTTCTAAACTTATGAGCTTCATTATTATCGATCATTTCTGAAACATCATTTATGAACTTCTTTTGATGAACTTCTGATTGTAGAAACTATTTATGAAGTAGAGCATTCTACTTCTAAATTGCAAGGGACATGATTCTGTATTGCTTTTGAGATATTTCTGAATGCATAAGCTTCCTCTGAATTGTTTCTGAAGTTCTTTTATTAAACTTCTGATTGTAGAAGCGTCTTTTACATTGCTTCTTAGTAACTTCTGAATGTATTCAGAAGTTCTTATTGACAAAACTTCTGAGTTTTGAAACACCATTTTGTATTACTTTTGCATTAGTTTTGATACACTTCTGAGCATATTCAGAAGTTCTTACTGACAAAATTTTGAGTGTAGAAACATCATTCTTTTTAGGTGCTTTACTTCTAAGGTCATTCTGGATAGCTTTTGAACTGCCCCTAAAGTGCGAGATTGACTTGAAGTTAATTCTAAGGCTTACACCTTATCTCTAAAGAGGTTCTGAGTTATCTCTGAAGGTGTTATGAAGTATATTTGTATACTTCTGAATGCTTTTGAACTTTTTACCTTGTCTCCCATGGAATTCCAACTCATCTCTGAAATACTTCAGAATATTTCTGAGTAGCTTCTTGGCTTCACTCCTTGTCTTCTAAACTACTTCTGAAGTGTTCTATATTACTTCTTTGCATTATGCGTTATCTTTGAAATACTTCTGAACATTTTCTAAAATGCTTCTTAGCATTCTAAAATACTTCTGAGCTTGTATCTCTAGAATACTTCTTAGCAGTTTTGAATTGCTTCTTATCTTCATGCCTTATCTTCTGAAATACTTTTGAGTATTTCTGAGTTACTTTTGAGGATTGGAATTAATCTTAAAGTTACTTCTGATAATGTTCTTAGTTGCTTCTGAGCTCCTAACAAGGTTTTGAGTAACTTTTGAAATTCTTCTGAAGCTTCAAAAATGGTTCTTAGGCTCGCACCTTGTTTCTGAATACTTTTGAAATGTTTTTGAATACTTCTGAAATGTGGAATTTCTTCAGAAACATTTTTGAAGTTTGAAGTGTTTCTATTTGAGCATTCTTTTAACTTATTTTTCTGTGAAGTCTTAATATGATATGCTTTAGACTTAATAGTTACTTTTCTTAGTAAATTAATGCTGCATCACTTAGAAAGTAATAGTTAGTACCTTAACTTTTCACTTATATGTTTGCTCATTATCAAAATTTAACTGCATAATTACATATTCATCATCAAAATCAAGCTAAGTAGGAGGATTATACTAACATTCTCTCCATTTTTTATGATGACAAAACATTCAAGTGATGAACTTTTCATAAAGTACGCAATAAAAAAATTTAAAGTGGCTAACTGCATGTTTAATAAATGCATATATAATATGCAGTGATTCTACTAAATTAGTGTGGCTCCACCTGAATAGGTGCACTAGGATACACTAAGATTTTCTTGTACCTCTCTAATTTTTCTTCCTTGATTTTTCTACTCTAATTTTTCTCCCTAAGTTACTCTGATTTTTCTCCCTAAGTCACTCTGATATTTCTCACCCTTTTTATCATAATAAAAAAGGCTTGAGAGAATGATAAAAAGTCTTCATTCTGAAGGGTTTAATATGTGTGTTGATGGGTTTCAAAATTTCTGAGCTACCAACATTAGAAGTTCTGAAGAAATGAAAGACTATTTTATTGGGCTTCTAAAATTGGGTGCATGCTTCAGAATTTTTGAAGGAAGGTTTCAAAATTTCTGAGGATGTTCAAAGAATATATATATATATATAATGTAGAAAAGATTATGAAACTCTATTAGAGTTTCTAAAATGCTTCAAAAATATTGTAAAAAGATAAATACGCACCATTCATGCGCGGTTTAGGCATACATGCATAATTCTAATAATCATAATGATGTGATTGTTAACATTATAAAGCAATTAAATCATGCAATATGCAATTAAGCAAATGGATCTAATATGCCTAGTTCTCTTCTAATTTTACAAAATCTATTCTCTGGAAGTGGCTTTGTGAAAATATTTGTGAAAATATTTTTGAAAATATTTGCTAACTGATCTTCAGTTAGTACAAATTCTATACAGACATTATGATTTTGAGTATGATCTTTAATGAAATGATGCCTAATCTCTATATGTTTAGTTCTAAAATATAACATTGGATTCTTTATAAGACCTATAGCACTAGTATTATTACATCTGATAGGTGTATGTTGATATTTCAAACTAAAATCACCTAATTGCTATTTCATCCATAAAATTTGAGCACAACAACTACCTATAGCTACATATCTAGCCTCAGCAGTTGGTAATGCAATAAATGTTTATTTCTTGGAGAACCACAATATAACCATGCTTCCAAGAAACTGATAAGTTCTTGATGTACTCTTCCTATCTACCTTATATCCAGCAAAATTTGCATCTGAATACCTAATCAATTCAAATTTTGAACTTTTAGGATACCACAAACCTAGGTTTGGAGTGTCTAAAAGGTATCTAAGGATTCCTTTTACAACAATGAGATGCAACTCTCCAGTATCTGACTGGAATCTAGCACACATGTAGACACTAGATTTTATGTCTGGTCTACTAGCAGTCAAGTATAATAAAGATCCTATTATGCTCCTATAAAGTTTATGGCAAATAAATTTACCTCCTTCATCCTTGTCCATCTTTATTGATGTGCTTATTAGTTTTCTATGTCTTTTGCCATCTTCAATGTTTAATTTCTTAAGTAGTTTTTTTGTGTACTTTTCTTGATGGATGAAAATTCCTTCTTTTATTTGCTTGACTTGCAGTACTAGGAAGAAGTTAAGTTCTTCCATCAAGCTCATTTTGAATTCACCCTGCATTGTCTTGGAGAATTCCTGGCAAAGATTTTCATTAGTAGCTGTTGATCCCTAACTGGATGGTAGCTCAAGGGCAGGGAGAGGGGCGGGGGTTGTAAATTGAGCTTTCAAAAATTTTGACCAATAACTTGAGAGATAGACTTAAAATATAATATAGAACAACTTGCAGCGCATAAACATAGAATTTTTATAGTGGTTCGGCCCTTCCTGGGTTCCTACTCCACTTCTCTGAGTCAGTCTCCTTTACTGAACTCAGGTTCCACTATAACACTTGTTTGTTTTTTAAATTCACAAACAACTTACTGGTTATCCAAGTTCACTAAAAACTTTTACATGTTGGTTTTTAAGCTTACCAACTAACTTATACATGTTGGTTTCTAAGCTTACCAACTAACTTACTGGTTTTTCAAAGTTAACCATAAACTTTTACAAACTATTGGTTTTACAGAGCTTACCAACTAACTCTTTATTTTTCAAATGGAATGTACAAAAATAATGCCTCTTACTTAGGCTAACATGTATGAAAATTAAAGCTTAATTGAAAGAATAAAGTAAGCAATCAAATCAAATTCAAACTCCTTTTGAAGTTGATGTAAATTTAATTTTGAAGACTCTGAATACTTTAATAGTGTTGTAGTAGTTGAAGTTTAATGATGGAAAGCTATGAATGCTCTTTCTTGAATCAAAGATATTTTTAGTGCAATCTTCTTTATGTTTAAGTGTCCTCTTAATCCTTTATATATAGGATTTGAAAAATTTTAGCTATTGCAACCTTTGGCATAATTTTCAAATTAGTTAGGCAGGTTTGGTAATGAATTTTGCATATTGTCCGAGTTCAGAAATTCTGAGCAGTGTCTTCTGAAGTTTTGTGCTTCAATTTATACCTTAACAGAATTTCTGAAGTGGTTCTTCAAAAGTTCTATGGTAAGTATGTTTTTGGCGGTATCCTCTTTAGAATTTCTGTCCAGTATCTTTTCAATCAATGGTCATAATTAAGGCTTCTAAATATCTTCTGAGTTATCTCTGATTTGCCTATGAGATTTAGACTTTACTTCTATATAACTTCATTGATTCATCCTTTCTTAAACATGCCTCTGATGATGATTTTTCTAAATAGATTCTGTGTAGTTTATCAATGTTCTATACTACTTCTATGTTGTGTGTCATGGTTCTCCATCACTTTTGTGTAGGATATCATGATTCTGCATTGCTTCTGTGTAATGTTGTTTTGCTTTTGAGTAGTGCAATAATGTTCTGCATTGCTTTTGTGCTCTTGATGATGCTTCTACGTTACTTTTGATAGTCTAATAATTCTTCTAGCATGGTTTTGAATAACTTAAGTGTTATCTGGTATTGATTCTGCGTAGCCTTTTATAATTCATGGTGGCTTCTATGTGATGGGATAGTGCTGCTGCATTGCTTCTATACACCATGTCCACATTTTGTATTACTTTTGTATAGCGTTGTGTTTCTTCTGGTATGATTCTGAACAACTGACTTGTCTGCTAGATTGCTTCTGTTTGTTTCTCTGAAGATTTCTGTGTATGAATAGAATTTCTATTTTACTTCTGATTAGCCTTTGAACTTTTAAGACAACTTCTATTTTTCTTCTAATGTTCTGTATTGCTATATTTTGATTCTGAGTCAGTTCTAAAATTCTTCTGGCATAGTTTTGAGTTACATCTAGTAACTTTTGAGTGCTTCTGAGTTATGCATTTTAATTTTGATGTCGTTCTAAAATACTTTTGTGTAAATTCTGATTAAAATCTGATTTCTTCTTAACTTCTTAATCTTCCATGCCAAGCCTTTAAGCAAGTTCTGAATTAGTGCATAATGACTTTTGAACGATCTTTTATTTGAGCATTCTTTTGTATATATTTCTTTGAAGGGTTATTATGATGATATTACAGTTAACACCTTTGTTTACTTTCCTTAATTTGTTTTGATATTTAATACTATAACACTTGGAAATAAGTTGTTAGTACCTTAATTCTTCACTCATTTATTTGTTCATCATCAAAACTAAGTTATTTAATTTCATTTATCATCAAAATTAAGCTTAGTAAAGGGGTTAGCCTTAACATTCTCCCCCTTTTGATGATGACAAAATATTTGAGTGATGAAACTTTCATAAAAATTTCAAAATATGCAATAATGTATGTAATGTGCTTCTTAGTAGGGCTCCCCTTGCATGGGTAAGCTCCTCCTGAGTATGTGTACCTTAAATGTACTCAAAAAAATTATTTCACTTTTCTCTTATTCTTATTTTTCTCCAGCATTCTCTTATTTTTCTACCCCTTTTTGTCATAATAAAAAAGAATACGGTAAAAAGAAATAAGTAAGAGATTACATTAAAATGATAGAGTTTTATACATCAGAATGATATCACATAACTATATTACATAGAAAAAGTGATCGAAATACATTAGAATAGAAAGATACATCATTACAGTTTAAGATACAGCAGAATAAGCATATGATAATGAAGTAACATCACAAAAGAAATGACTATACTCAGAAAAAAATGTAACTTTTAAATATAACAGTCAGTTTCTTAGTTTTATGTTGTAGGTGAGAGGGAAGAAATTTGGGTTATCAGAAGAAAGAGTAGGTGTTGAAGGAGTATCTGTTGTTGTGGAAGATGAGGGTTATGTGGGAGGTGATTTGGATTCAGAAACAACTTTCTTGATTCTCAAAGGAAGAAGGGAGGGAATAAAAATGGGATCATTGGGAATGCAAGTGGGTGATTCTTAGGGTAAAAAGGGTTCTTTGTAGGCTGAAACATAAATGATATCTATGCGGTTTCTGAATGTGGGGTCTAAGAGTTCAGGAAAGAGAGGAGGTTGCTTCTTGAGAATGGCTTCAGTGTTAGCATTCATTCTAACCATATATTCCTCATAATATAAAGTTTGTCAAGCAGGAGAAGCCTTTTTGTGAACTTTGGGAGGTGAAATTTTGGGTTTCCTCTTTTGTTTTGTCTGAATAGTTTGTTTTATTGGAATACAAGGTGGTTTTCTAGAGATTTTTGGTTTTGGAGTGGGATAAGTTTTGGGTTTTTTGGCTGTCTTTGGAGGAGGTGATGTTTTTGGTTTTGTTAAGGGGCTGGTTAGGGATAATTCACCCAAATTTTGTAAAGAAGTGATGGATCAGCAAGCTGTGGATAAGGAAGTGGAAGGTTGTGAGCTTGCAAATTTGCTTCCGAATAGAATAGAGATTCTTCCTCAGTTATGAAGATGTTATTGAATTTTCCTGAGGGAGATGGAAAAACTATTCTAGGGTCTTTGATTGTGGAAGTATCTAAAGAAGTTTCTCAGTATATGCATCTTGAAAAGATGCTAATTAAAGAATTTTGATTTCATGACCCATGGGTGTGAGAGGAGGATCAGGGATCAGTATAATTCTAGAAAGAGTATTCTAAACAGTGATTTGTGGAAATGGAAGTGTAGAAGGGTGAATGACAAGATTGTGAGATAGAAATATTTTGCCAATGTCAGAATTTATTTTTGATTGAGCAGTGAATTTAGAGTTTGTGAGTCTGATTGGATGATAGATACGAAGACGAATATCACAGTTTTCATCCTTTGGTATTAGAGGAGATTTTGGAAGACTTGAAGGCTTTCTCCATTGTGGAGAATTTAAGGTGTTTTCCATTTTGGAGGAATTTCATCAATTGGAATGGGGATTATTTCTCTTGATCGAACAAGAACAAGCAAAGTCTATTTATTATATTGTGGAAAAAAATGAAAGATAGGAAGTGGTACTTTAGTGGGATATTTTCCATATTTAACAATAGATCTGTTTGGATTTGAAAATACTCCTTTGGATAATTGGGTAAAGGTTCAATGGGAATGATTTTTGCAAATAATGCAGAAGGCTGTGTGTGTGTGTTGGGGGGGGGGGGGGGGGGGGGGGGGGGGGGTTTTAATTTTTA